>JAOEHY010039471.1:0-14540 GCA_025447955.1 Psilopsiagon aurifrons
GGAGCAGAGGGAAGAAAAAGGGGGAAGTGAGTGAACAAACTGCGTGGCTGATTTATGGCTTAAACCACAACATAATGGTAAGTCAGGAGGAACTCTGGCGGACTTGCCCAATATCCTCTTTTTAGCATGACACCTCCCTTCTGGAGAGCAGTTGGCCATCAGTTCCCCCTAGCTGTATCTCTTCCCACTTCACAGTTGTTACACTGATTCCCCATTTTTCTACCTCACTGGTGTTTTCCACTATGGCACCATGTCTGATGCCCTAGTTAAATTCAGGCAGATTTCATCTACTGCATTTCTTTTATCTGGGTAATCAGTTGTGCTTTCAAATGGAGATACCTCTTTATTCGGGCACTATCTACCCTTGGTAAAATATTTATAATTTTATCTCATTTTCTGTTTACCTCATGTGACTAATGTTCTTCAATTGAAAAAACACCAACTATTGAAATGTTGAAGCTGAAGCTTCCGGTTATTTCCCTTTTTCCTCGCTTGAAGACACAATATTCTCCAGGTGTACTGACATAGAATCACAGAATGGTTTGGGTTGGAAAGGACCTTAAGATCATCCAGTTCCAACCTCCCTACCGACATAAACCCTTCCTTGTTATTTAACACATCTGACAGACCTGGCATCTGGAAAAGGGGTTGGTCCAGCCTGCCCATTTAGTTTCTTTCCATCTCAGAGACGGGGCTTTCCTTTTCCATAACTTCTCACCATCCCTTTGCCTGATGATCAGTGCCATATTCCCAATAGAAAATAAAGACACTACGTTCCCGGTAGGGCACAGACAGCTCAGAGAAAGGCTTTATCTGGTACTCACCAGGAGTAAAAGTTCTTTACAGCTCTGTCTGTAGCTGTAGATGAAGGCTGTGCCATTTTTCTTTATGTAAACAGGCCATTCTTTGCATCAAGTCAAAGCAATCGCAAACAGCATTTTGACTGTGAAAGCACAGAGGACTTCCCAGACTTAGATGAAAGTAGTTAGTTGAGGTTTATATAACTCTTGTTTGAATTCATTATACATGCATAGATACATGAATCTTGCAAGAACTTTTCTAACTGTGTACTTTGGCATCTAAGGAATACCATTCTGCAGAGATAAAAGCCTGAATCCAGCAGACCCTTGTATCAGAAATTCTTATCTAATTTTCAACATTTATAGAAGGATAATTGCCTTCCTCCTCTCACCAACCCTGCTTTAACAAGGAGATGGATAAACTTCTTCTTCTTGCAGAGGGTATAGCAAAAGTTTGAGAACACATAGCCTGGGTAATCCCAGTTCTCTCGTTGGCTCATATGGGGATTCTCATAGCCCAACATTTCCAAGGGCCTTTGACAGGCTACTGGCCCTCACTTGTTATTTCTGAGTGTCTAATGTGAGACACCAAGAGCTCAGTTTCAGTGATCCAAAGCTGTTTTACTGTGAGGTCAAAGAGATGATGTTGAAAGGATGCCTGGCTCCTGGCTGCCAGCTGATGTCCACTGTTGGTTTCATTGTTCAGAAGCCTTTGGTGTACACATGCACTAATAACAGTGATAGAAGTGATGTGATACACTGTTGTCTGGAGCATAACCATCCACTATACTTTCTTGAATAGAATGAATGAAGGAAAGAGAGGAAATGATTACTCTGCAGGAGCCTGGATCAATCCCTCCCATTCTCTACCATACCTGGAAACATTTGGCTCTGGGAAATAATCTTTAATCAGATAGGTCATGCTATTAAAGTCAGTGGTTCCTTCTGTGAATAAGAACTACTCAGCAGGCTAAACATTTGCTGGACTAATTTCTAAGTCTAAAGCACTCAAAGAAAACACAGAACGCTTTTTATGAATTCTTGTCGCTGTACTTCACATTTTATTATGGAGTCAAATCTTACTGCTGGTTGTAATTTATTAGAAAAGAAAGAGAGAAATATGAGCGGGACCCAGATGGCATTGTGCTTTTTATGTAATTGCAAAATGCTTATGTTACAGGCAATTTTCATTATGTACTAATCAAACCTGTGTAATCCTGTCACTGCACTGTCAGGATGATTATCGCGTCTGTTTAACAAAAGGTTGAATAATAATCATAAAGAAAAATAGAGAAATTAATGGTTGTCTCAACAGAGGCACCAAAGTGATAAAGGTCCTGCCACAGATGTAGCTCTCTGCATACAAGAAGTCAGGATGAATGGTAACACCAGTGTAAAATACTCCAGAGAAAAGCAAGTGGCACGACAACAATCAGACAAGATCACAGAGGCAGTTAAGCCAGCTAGCAGAGATTTTACCATGTCCCTTGTGAACAGCTGAAAGTAGCACTCAGAACCCGCTGTTTCCTTTCTTTACCATGCAGAGAAAAATAATAGCTGGGAACATCTTTGTTATATGTGGTTTGGTTGTGAAGGATTTCTGGGACATAAAGAAGAAAATCAAGACATAACAGGAACAGTAAGAGGCAGGCAGAGCGCTCCTGCAGCATCCCAGAAAAAGACATCACAAATTTGGCATCATGGGCTGTGCAGGAAGGAAAGGACACTCACAATTCAAACCTCGCTACACAAGCAGGCTCTGAAACTGCTCTAGGATTACTGTGCCCCAGGACGGAGACGGTGTTGATGGCCACAGAAGTGATAGTTATGATCACTACACAAAACCACTGCAGTCACCCTCAAATCAAGAGAAACAGTTGTGGCTGCAGCCTGTAAAAGCCTGTGTGAATATCTTGTCTTCAATCTTGTTGATGAGCTGTCTGCCGACTATAGTGACCAGCGTTGAAATCTAGCATCTGATACGGATGGCTGCTTGCGAGGAGGAATGATGACTGTCCCTTTACTCACACTGTAGGGCTTTGTAACAACTCATCACAACAGTGTCAAGCTTCAGGCTTTCAGTTTTTAACCAGTCTGCTGCAAAGCCCTGCAGTGGCCACCCTGCAGAGGAAGACATTCTATGTCCCTGTGGTTTCGTGTCCCCTGGGACAAGAGCTGGGGAAGAGCAAATCCTCAGAGCAATCTGTGCAGCTAGAGCAATGGCAGGCGCTCTGGTACCCTCAATTGCAGAACCAAAGAAGAAGCCTCCCCAGTTTCAGCCTGCCAAGCCTGGGATGACTGCCTCCTCCAGGGTAGCAATTTTGGCTGGAACCAGTCTTAATCCTATTGCTCCTTTGCATGCTGCTGCCTTTCAAATCCAATCTGGCTAAACCATGCTAACCTTCTGAACCACTGAAGCCTGAGGTGGCCTTAAACCACCAGCCTTTTTCAGCATTCAGGACCACATTCATCTCTTGTATAACCCGCAAAGCATATAATTCCTGCCTGTTGACATTCCTGCTCAGATTCTTTTCTATAGAGGAAGACCTGAAGTAGAGTTTTAAAGGCTTTTTCTTCTGAGCACAGCAGAGGTCTGACAGAAGAAACACCCGGATCCAAGGCAGTGCCTACTTCCCAGTGTGGCACTGATTTGTCATGTGGGAGTCATGGATTCAGCCTTTTATTGTACAGGGATCTTTGAACCCACACTCCGGGCAAGGAGCCATCCCCAAAGCTATCTGGATGCTTTGATGCTAATTTCTTATCTTTTGTTTTGGTGACATTCCAAACTTCTGGAATGAGTAATTTTATAGTGCAGATAGGTGTTCTACTTATTTGTGTATAGATCTGGGATTTCTTTTTCTCTGGGCCATGAGAATTTGTTATTTTTGGTAAATGAAGAAAAAAGTGCGGTAAAATACATGGATATTTTCTGAAGAGCTTTGGTAACTTCGTCTTGAGGATTCCAGTAAGTTCTTTCACTGATTTTGAGGGGAGTTCGAACAAACCTATGCTTCATTGTCCACAGGCTTTTAAAAGACAGTGCAAGAGCGTGATGGCCTGTGCTGAAGACAGTTATGGTTTATGAGATGTTACCTGCTATCAGCAGTTCTGAAAATCTCCACATTCTCAGTTCTGCCTGAACTTGAAATTTGGGTTCAGGAGGAGACTTCAGCAATTCACAGAGATTTATATAAGAAAAATTCCTACCTGAGAAAAATCTATTATGAATTCTACATAAAGCATTTATAAAGTCACAGAAGAATACCATGGCAACAATGAAAGGAGATCAAGCTATTCATTATAAAGGACAAATCATATGTTATCTTTATTGCAAGTTTTACAATCTCTCTGCTCTCTCTTAGGGCATCGTAATATGTGATCTTGGTTAAAGTACTGTGGAACTCTTTATTTTCCCTCCGAAATAAAAGCTATTGACTTGCAGGAAAATTTCACTGAGAAAATGTCTTCTATATGTGAGCAAAGCAAAACAGTGCTTTTTAAAACAGGAGATTTGGCATATAAACATGTAAACAAAAAAGCTTTTAATCCATAACCAACCATAAAATTAACACTTGATGCTCAAAGTGAATTCTCAAAGCAGAGAAAAATCACCAGAGGTCAATAACATGCAAAAAATGTGGAGAATTGCTGAGAAATATTAACGCCTTCCTTTAAACTTTGTGCTTGTACATTCTCACTTCTCTTTTGTGTTACAGCCATGTGATAGTCCTTATGCATAGGGCGTCTCTAGTGTGTTGCCTTTTCACTCAGATCAACCTGCACTGTTAGAAGCCTTTAAGCTCTTTGACACGTGTAAAAGTGACTATTGTTAAAATCTGCTTTTGCTTTATATTTCTGCTCTCTGCACTTCCTAGAAGTGCTGACTGTCTTCATGTAGTCATTTCTATTGAGTTTCCAATATCAGGTTGGATTTCCAAAATAATAAGGATTTCCAGGTACAGTACCCTAGGATACCCTGCCTGATCTCTGTCTAAAATTCCATGAGGATGGGGGTCTCCCAAGAGTCCTGTCCCATACTTGCTACCTGAGTGAGATGTATGAGATGACTTGATGCCTCTCAAGGCTGTGTTACTGACACTGTTGTTTTGGCGACAAAATCCAAATCCTAGGTTGGGATCCAGCTCACCTAAGCTCATCTGTCATTGATGTCAACATCCACATTGAAGTTTTTTGCTGTTCACTGGGGACCAGTTGATACTCAATGGCATTTAGAGCACGATTCACTAGACCAGATATCAACATCATACGTGAACTGCAGGTCTTTGTGAACTGGATGAGTTAGTGTGGTAGGGGAGGGGTAAGTGAACACACAACGTGCTTTGCCCACTGACATGTAACTGTTCTTCAAAACTTCAAACTTGTTGTTGAATACACAATATAAAAGAAATATAGTGACAAAATAACCAGGCAATTTTCACATGCTCAGATTATTACAAGTTAGAAAAGAGACACCGTAACTGGAAGTTTCATATTACAGTTAAGAAACATAACTTTCTCTTTACTGTTTCTCCTAGTTTTCTCATTTATTCCCCCCAATTATTCTGACTAAACTTACCCCCATGATCTTATTTTTTGCTTGGAAATTTAATAGCAGGTTTTAAAAAAATCACAGCTGATGGTAAGGCAAAGAATTGCTGTGGGGTTTATTGGTTTCTTTTGTCTTTAGAAGTTACAGCTGTAGAACTTTAAACACTACATAAACCACCAAAATTACACTGAAATGGTCTAATAATACAACATTAAAAAGTGCTACCCTGAATTAAAATTTACATCTATTCTTTCCTCAGTGGCTGATCCCTTTTTAAAGCACTTGTACGATTTGTTGTTATTCTGAGGCTAGAAAATATTCTCCAGTACTCTTGTGGAAGGACGTTATTCTTACTGGTTGATAAAAGCAAGAAAAAAGAAATTCAGTTCTGTCACATAAATAAATAATAACAAAAGAATCTCTTCTTTGGGAAACTGCAAGTTCAGTTCATTTCATTACATTGAACAAAAGGGTCACTTCCTCCCTCTTTTTGTCTCATTGAAATATTTTTTGGCCTAATCCTGCTGTTAGAAGATAGTTCTATTAGATCCTTAATTATCTATGCAATGCAGATACCAGCTTTTTTTCAGGGTTCATATCTATAAAGATGAGTCCAAAAGCCAGATTTTAAAAAAACCCACACATATAATTCGTAATCAATTATGTTTTTCCACTCTTTATGCTGCAAGAGAGCTGAGACCCTTCAGTCAGGGTAATTCCTTAGTGCAAGGTGCAGTATGTTTTGCTCATTAGCTATGTCTTACGTATGAAAGGTGCAGCAAATAGATGTGACAGTCAACAGAAAAGCACAGATAAGAAAGAACAATGGAGCAGGAGGAAAGCTATTCATTCAGACTGATCATCTTTACACTTACCTACTTGGAATTTAGTAAATTCATGTCAGATATATACAAATAGATGAGGATCCTCCTCCTCTGGCCAGTCCTGGTAATTTGTTACAAGAAGAGCAGTGGAGAGCATTCCTGAAGAGACTTTGAAGAGCAACTTGAAAGAGGTACGGACTGTAGAGATTATTCCTGAGTTACAGGTTAGACATAAAGGGCATGCTGAAAAGCATAAAAGGGGTTCTGTAAGTGAGTGGCATGAATAAGAGAGATCTGGGAAGAGGAAGGTCATGAAAATGTACAAGGGCAAGTGCACCTATTTCTGTACAGATAAAGATGCAGAGTAACCTCCATTTGATGTCAGTGGCTCACAGCATTGTGAAGGGACTCACAAATATAGTTTTAGTGGCTAAAGAAAGCTAACAGCATGTCAGAGATCAGATTTCAGAGTAGGGAAGCAATCAGCAGGTCAGGGGTGAAATCCAGACTAACATTCTTTCTGCAATGCACGTGGAAAGGATGGCTTGGGTAAGAGGCCAAAGCAACTCATTTTGCTTCAGCTACATTTAGTTGCTAGCACGGGGAGAAGTACCATGGGCAAAGACTGGTGGAAAAGATATGTTGAGGACTGAGAGGCATGTTTGCAGGCACTAGTCAAAATTGCTTGAGTAAAATCATGACCAGTGCAGAGGTTGAGCTCCTGAGGACTCCACAGAAATGATGATGTAGAAAAATAAAACAGTGAAATCTAAGAAATGGAAAGAGCAAAAGCATGAGCAGGAAAGAGAAAGGAGGAGCCTGGAGCTACAGGCTATCTGCTTACAGAGAGCCAGACAATGTCTGATTTTAAGGAAGACATGTCTGACGGCATGAACTGTCTGTGGGGTCAAGGGAGATGAGAAGAAAATAGACACTTGGCTTTCATTATGACTAAGAGCTCTCTGAATACCTTGAATAGCAGAGCAGAAAGAAGGAGCCACAAGGAACCAGAAACAGACCAGAAGAGAGAAGGAGCTCAACACCTTCTGTAAATACAAATAGATCTGCCTACCAAAAATTTTATTTATCCCTTGGAGTCTCATAATACAAGCACAGTGTTTCAAAAATAGCATTTCATGACTGAGGAAAGCATCACAGCAGGTTCTTGCCCAAGAGTACACTCAGACTGACTGACATTTACAGGAGATATCTCAAGGTCATTTATAGCGCTGAGAGAATGGGCACTTTCAGCCTTTGCCTTTTGACTTCAGCTTTCATTCCAGTGACATCCTCTGTTGGTTTGGGTAATGGTAAGTGGCAGACTGGCCAGGAGCTCCCACCTCCTCCCATGCAGGGGACTCCATGCTCTTCATCTAACTGCACACTGGGGGCTGCTGCGCTGTCCCTCGGAGTGAGAGTAAATCAGAAGTCAATTGTCCATTTTAATCAGGTTTAGTCAGAATATGTGCTACATGAAGTTTCAAGTGACTGGAATTAGCTTACACACAGTAAACATTTCAGCTCTAATCCAATCATTTTAAGTGAAAACTAGTGAGCTTTAACTGTAGGGAAGAAAAAAAACCTGATGCTATAATCAATAAAGAAGGAATGATCCAAGAGAGGGGACCAGCACATCTGATTAATCATCCCACCAGCTGATCAGATTTATATGATGCAAGTTAATCACATCCTTTCAAAAAACTTGTGCTATAAAAACCTTAACCACAGCTTTTGATGTGGTAATTTGATTTGTGAAGATTTCCTCTGAGACAGCAATGGGATATATTTACAGCTGAAACATATACAAATATTCATCATTCTTTCCCAACAGCTATTCTTGCTGGGCACTTTTGCTCGAAGGGAGCCTCTCTTGTGACTTGGCTGTAGATTGTCAATGCTTACACATGAATGAGAAGATGTAATGTGGAATCTTCACTGGAATTTAATTTCTCAACGCAAATCGTGTTCTCATCACAATAGTAAAATCCAGTTTTGTTTCTAGATTTCATTTTTTCTTTTCTTTATGCCTCCTTGTGTGTAGATTTTAGAGGCACTTTTTACAGAGGTGCTGATTTTTTTGTTACATGAAACATCTCTTTTCTTGCTATGAACCTGTCCTCTCTTCCCTGGCTGTAATGGTGCTTTCAGGGAATGAGAAAAGAAGAATAGGAAGGCCCTTTTATAATATAATATTTTTTAAACCCTGAAGAATGGACACCCTATTAAAGGCCTTTTAGGTTTGTTGTTGTTTAACACAGATTGTATTTCTAAATGGATAGACCTCAACAATTCACTTCCCAAAGAAAGACCAGGGCTGTACTCTGCTATAGGGTACAGGCTTGCAATTTAAGCTCAATTTGCCTAAATACTGCACCTTTTGCAAAGGGAGTGTTTCAAGAAACCCAAATGCAACTTTTCAATAAACCCAAATACAATCCTTACTTGGAATCAAGAAAAACCTCAGTGATCTGCTGGAGACAGAATGAATCTTTGTGTTCAAATTCAGATAAGCAGAAACTGTTTGTTTCTTAACTAAGCAATGCACGATAATGAGTTGCAGAGGAGGAAGAATTCAAGAAACTGAATAATTTTTTCCTTATCTGTAAATGTGGCCAGTTCTCTGAATTTTCCCACAACAGCCCTTTTGGCTTGCAACTAGTATACATTCCTCTATGTTACCTAGCCAGGATAGAAGTCAACAAACCCTTTCCTCCTGAATTAGCTGTAACAAGCAAAAAAACCAAGCTGATAAACCAACAAAACAGTTTGGAAACCCCTCAGGCACTGGAGCATTCATAGCAGACAACATTCACTTGGGTTTCTGTGCTTCACAGACAGGTCATCCACATTACAAAAAAGGTATCTATTAGCTGAGGTACAGGCAGATGCAGTGGTCTACCCAAGACTGCACAATATTCCTCTACGACAGCAGAACTGAGCCAAAGAGATATGGTCCAGGAACTACCATGGTTTTCCTTTCTCTGTTTCCTGGAACAAGCTCATCAATGCTTTAGTCCCTTTAGTATTCACTTATCCATTTTACTCATGTCTATATTGTTGCCCATTTGCATTCTCTTGTACCAATTCAAAATACTGCTATAATTTTCATATTGTGGCATTTTTTGATCATGCCATTTCCTCTCTGGTTCACTTTTTGAGCTTCACCTTCTCCATCACATCAAACATACCTTCTTTCTTCATTCTCAAAGTTCTTTTATCACCCAGACCTTGCCCATGCTCTATGAAGATGTCAGCTCCCTCCTATCCATGCCAGACATGAGCTACCCAGGCCCCCTGCTCACTTTGGAGTGTCTCCCTCCTCCCTCTCAAAATACCCAAAGCCATTTCATTTCCCTCCTACAAATCCCACTTTGAAATTCCTCTGATGTATATGACAAGCTTGGGCTGCTGGGCTGCAGTTGTGCTGAGACCAGGACCAGCCACAGAGACAGCTATCGATGCATTGGCTCCTTCTGCTCTCCCATCTGTCTGCATCTCTTGCTTCCTCTGGAAGCTCGTTGAGCACAGACCATTCCTCAATCTCATGGTGGAAAAGCACCTAGAAGAAGAGGGCCATGGTTCATAAGAGTGGCCCTTATTTCTAAAGTAATGCAAATAGTAGATCCGTGTCATGACACAGCGATTAATTTAGTCAGTAATACCAGAACCAAAGCAATAAATCACTGCCTCTGAGACCTAACCCAAGCCAAGCACTATAGAAAACCTACTGAACATTTTTAATATATTGTATTTCCATGAATTCAAGCTGGTGCAGATTTTGCCTTCTCATGACAGCATTGAAGTGTTGGCTTGTGTTCAATATCACATCCTTCCTAGGCTCCAAATACTTCTGTGTGGTTCTGCTGTTGCAATCACTCATTTGAGGGATGATTTGTTTGACTGCTGAATATTCTAACAATAAGATAGCTTGTGGAAATAGAAACCAGGCCAAAAAATTTCTCTTCTGAAGACATCTTTTGCCAATAAGCATCAGCAAAAGCTGACCTGACAGGGTAGATATATGCATGTTGCTCTTTGACTCTTAAGAAATCTGAAATTAAGTTGCCAACGAGTTCAAACTATGTATAGGGGCCAGTTCAATGGCAGTGCTGTTACAGCACTGTAGCACATAGGATATATCATTCCCCCGTGAGTTTTTCCCCCCAAGCCAGGCATATAAAATTACTGGCAAAAGTTTAATGACTTAGTTTACAGGAGATTGGTCTCACCATGAGCTGGATTTTTCTGAACATATGGAGACCCAGCCTGGCTATGAAGTGTGTAAATGGATGGTAGAGATTTGGGAATGAAGACTTTTCGGGTTGAGAGAATATTGTGTTATATACTTTAACTCTTTCTGTCACTGTTGGGACTGTTTTGTTGTTGTGTGTTTTGTGGTTTCAGGGTTATTTTAATCTGTGGCCGTGCCAGTCACTGTACTTAACTGTACTTAGGTGTGTAACAAAGCGCAATGAGGCCAACACCTGTATATTTATGAGAAATAGGATTTGTATAGTAAACAACAAAACATGGGAGCAGCCAGATCTTGGAACAAATGTAGGCTAATGCTGAAGTTTTGTTACTTCTCTTAGCAATATAAGAAACCCTTAAGCACAAAAGATATTTGGCATCTGTGTGTGTAATCATCTGAGATCAGGGCTCACTGAACTCAAACATCAAGGGTAAAAATTTGAGAGGCATCCAAGTGAGTAAGAATTCTTAAATAAAGGTGTGATTTATGATGATGATGATTGTATTATTGTTATTATTATTACTGTTATTGTTATATTATCACTGTTATTGTTATTATTATTATTGACCTTAATCTATGGAAGGAGTTAGATGTTTAACTGCTGCATAATTGCCATTGTAGAATTTAGGCCAAGCAGTGTCTCAGTTGCAAATCAAATTCTAAAGGACCTGAAAATCTCAGTTTTTGGTAGTAACATTGCCCAGGATCAGACTTTTTTGCTCACTGCGTCCAGTGACCAATAACCAAATAACCAGTGTCTACCACATCATTGTTCTTTGTTTAAATTCTCAGTGAAGACATTATCATACCACCAATTCTATAACCTGTAAGACCCATCTTCAAAGTTATTTTAGGGGATGGACAGGCTTGTTGTACCTAAAATTTTACCCTATAGTCTATTGATTAGAACAAATACCAGACTTGGCAGGTTCAGATCATCTGCGCCCTCTGCCTGTGAGATCTCTGACTCTTATGAAAGAACCTGAATGGCAATCAGGATAAAGTGTGTTTGGAAGAAGCCTTTACAACCTCTGTCTGTCATGTTAGAGCTCATTCCTTTTAAGGAGTAGTTGAGAAGTAGTCTTAGCAGTGGTAGTAGTATTAATTGCAGCAAGCGCTAGCATTCAGTTTCTTTCTTTGGAGACTCAGACTTCACATTTGCAGAATCTTTCTCATGAGCTTTATCTCTTTGTGGTCCAAAGGATATTTAGGGAATCTGATTAAAGTGAAACAGCCTAAATAAGAGAACTTTAAAACCTCCTTTTCCTGGCTCCAGACCTCCCCTTCAGGTCCTGTTTCATACTTGGCCATGGAGTCTTATGGCAAAGATGAGAATGAATATCCACAGATAGAAGAAGAATATGAGGCAGGATCATCTGTGAGAATGGTGATTGTTTAACCATGGGACAGAAGGAAGAGATATTGGGACAATCTGGTTTAGGTGCCCAGTTCCTTAAAGTCTGGAGTTGTCTATACACTCTGTCCTGGTGGTCATGGCTCACCCTAACCCTATCCTTAGGAGTTTTGGCTGACTACTGACGCACAAGCTGGGACACATCTCCACCTAAGATTCTTGGTGTCCTGTGAAACAACAGGCTCCCTGCCTGGTAAAAGCAATTTCAGCACCAGGTGCTCTGTTAAAGCTGTCTCACTTTGGATATATTTTCTGAAGCCTCACATTTTACAAGATTTGGATTAGCCCTACCCATGTGTCAAATGGCTCACAGACACTGAAGTCACACAGTAATGCATACTTCAAAGCTAGTGGTCATAAAACATTACAAAAAGATGCAGTTCCATCTATTTCAATGGACCATACTCTTTTTGACAAAGAATTTGTCCCTTCACTGTTACACAGCGCTCAGGTATCATGTAGACATGATCAAGGCATAGAGCTGACACAACTGACTTTTCATCTTCCAGTTTACTTGATGCCTTTAAAATAAACCAGAAATGATTCTTAAACAATGTGCTTTCAACCAGCAGAAAACTAAGGGATGGATGTAAGAGCTGATATGGGATGAGATAAAAAGTCTGCAACGATTGCCTCTAACTTCTTGTTCCCTGGATCTGCAGAAAACTGATATAACTTAAAGTCACAACCATAATGTAAAATCAAAAAAGCCATTTAGTATCTTCTATTAGACCGAAGGAAAGCCATTTGGGGAGAGGAAATGTCTTCCATAAGCCCACTGCAGGCTCTCTTTGTAAGGTAGTTAGCCAATGATTTTCATTTCAGCATAGATGGTAATTAATCACAGCTGTTATTCAGGTGTGCTGAAACCTGGCTGTTTTCAGTGGCTCTGCAAGACTTGAAAAGGCTGCTTGCACAACCTGCTATCTTTTCAGTTCAGACCAGCAAAAGTATCTATCGCCTCAATGAAGAAGCTGTTATACCCATCTCTCCTGTTTGTCAGGATAATTCAATTGATGTTCTAGAACCCTGCAGGACCACAGCTGCAACAGCAGATAGACCTTTGTTAAGCCTTAAGTTACTGATTTAACAAGCTGTGCTAATGAAACAGGGCTTTAATGAGGTGCTTTTAGCTAGGCTGAATGTATTTTCCATTTCATTTCAGCCCTACATTTCCTGAACTTTTTTACAAAATAGCTTAGCAAATCCCTTCATTTTTCAACTAAAATGACCCTTGATATCTCATTTAATAGATGAACGTATAATATTCCGCTATTCCAACCAACTTCAAAAGTGGCTGTGGCGTTTCTCTAAGCAGCAGTTACTCACCAGGCTAAGAAACACGTTCCTGGACTGGAGGGCCTTTAGCCTGCCTCTCTTGTAGTTCATATGTCCTGTGCTCATATATTAGAATTAAAATGATACTTTTTATAAGTGATATGTCCAATCTTTCACGTGCTATGTTGTAGCATTTAGGAAGCTGTGTCTCTTAATGACAAATATTAAAATCATGTCCTTTGATAGCAGTTCACTAGAAATCAACATGTTTATTTATCATCTACTCAGTTCGATCCAGATTCACATAGCCATTAGCAGAGATAATGACAAATTACCCCATGTTCCTGGGATGTGAGGAGAAACCTCAAATAACAGTGAAGTAGTACACAGATCACCCAGCATTACTACCTCGCTTGAAAGCTACACTAATTTTGTAAAGCATGTTGTCAAATTGACGTCTCTGCTGTCAAACAAAAATGTATTTTTAAGAGAAAGCTTCAAAAATCCATAGAGGAAATGCAAGTGCAGCATGACATTTGCTGGATTTCATTCTGCGAGTGATGCTGTGAAAATTGATCAGACCACATTTAATGGAGAAATCATTAGAAGTCTAGTTCAACCAAGTCCAGAAATATTTATGAAGATCAGTTAAAAACCACTGTATGATACAGGAGGATACATGTTGTAGTACTATTAATAGCTAGGGAAATACAGCTTCAACATATGTTTACTACAGGAACTCTGTGATGCATTTCCATAGGCTTTTGTACAACGAGCCTTTATTAAAACAGCACGATCTTCCAAATTGCTGATAGCTAAAGATGGGCTTTATATGACTTCATATTTATCCATTTTGACCTTTAAAGCCTGTTACAGTAATTGTTGATCCAGTAAAAATCTACTTTATCTGTCATGCCTTAGTAGAAATGTGACTGCAGGCTTCCACTAGCCAGGCCTATGTCAGTTTCTTGCTTAATTCATGTTATTATTTAGCTCCATCTTCCCCATATGTTGGGTCTCCTTCTGTAATGAGCTGCACTGGATGATTTGTTCATAAAAGACCAGCAGGAATTAAACTTCCTTTTAGGGACATCGTGGGCCCCCTCTGGAAGCTACCTGGAGAACTGGCTACCCTGGATTTGGAGAAGGCTGAGGCTCTTAATGACTTCTTTGCCTCAGTCTTCACCAGAAATGCTCTGACCACAGCATCCAAGTCTTGGAAGGCAGACGCAGGGACTGTGAGAATGAAGACCCTGAGCGCACTGTAGGAGAGGATCTGGTTTGAGACCGTCTTAGGAACCCGAATGTACACAAGTCCATGGGACCTGATGAAATCCATCCGTGGGTCCTGAAGGAGCTGCAAATGAAGTTACTAAGCCACTGTCCATCATATTTGAAAAATCATGGCAGTCAGGTGAAG
>JAOEHY010039475.1:0-11633 GCA_025447955.1 Psilopsiagon aurifrons
AGAGCTCTGTAGTCCTCCTTTATGTTCTCTGGGCTACTGCTATCTATATCAGTAGCACCCACATGGATCACCAGAAGCGGGTAATAGTCAGTGGATCAGACTAGAGCAGGCAGCTTCTCTGCAACATCCGTGATCCGAGCCCCTGGAAGGCAACACACCTCGCTTGAGACCGGATAAGGTCAACAGATGGGTGCCTCTGTTCAGTAATGTTTACTCTGACCAAGGACTTTCTGAGTCTCATGCTCTGCCAGGAAGGAGGGGAAGCCGGGAGGAAGCAGAGACAGGACACCTGACTCAAACTAACCGAAGAGGTTATCCACACCACAGCATGTCATGCCCACTATACAAACTGGAAGCAGTTACCTGAAACGGTTAAATCACTGCTTGGGTAGGGCTGGGTATCGGTTGGCAGGTGGTGAGTGGTTGTATTCTCTTCGCTTGTTACTTTCCTTATCATTATTACTATTGGTGGTAACAGCAGTGGTTTGTGTTATACCTTAGTTACTGAACTGTTCTTATCTCAACCCATGGGAGTCGCATTCTTTCGATTCTCCTCCCCATCCCTTCGGGAGTGGGGGAGGAAGTGGGGGGAGTGAGAGAACAGCTGTGTGGTTTCTGAGTGATAGGCTGGACTAAAACCATGACAAGTTATAGGAAACAACTGAAAGGTTATCTTGCAGTTTGAGGCACCTGTTGAAGCATAAAGAAAACTATGCAACCTGTTGAAGCATAAAGCTGCAATAATTGTTTTAGATTTAAGAGAACTGGATATTTTCATATTGAGCATGAGGCTAGTCAGCACATACTTGGTGTTGAGGGATAGTGCTCACCCTACTGAAGTGTGAAGTGAATAATCATAGAATCATAGAATAGCTAGGGTTGGAAAGGAACTTAAGATCATCTAGTTCCAACCCACCTGCCATGGCCAGGGACACCTCCCACTAAACCATGTCAAACAAGACTCCATCCAACCTGGCCTTGAACCCCGCCAAGGATGGAGCATTCACTAATCCTTCACTTCTCACCCTATGCCTGCATTTTTTTCTGTTCTAGAGGCACCACAACTGACTGTACAATACATAAAAAAGATCATTAACATTTCTGATATGGTTATTGAACTTTATGAAGCACTGATTTCCTTCACTAGGTCAGAGAATGTTTTAGCTTCTGACAAGCGTGTTGCAGTATTGCTAAGCTAAACCAGCGGTTTCTAGCCTTGCTCACAGATCATGAGTGTCATGTATATATAATAAATTGTAGAATCATAGAATCATAGAATAGTTAGGGTTGGAAAGGGCTCTAAGATCATCCAGTTCCAACTCCCCACCATGGCCAGGGACACTTCCCACTAAACCATGCCACCCAAGGCTCTATTCAACCCAGCCCTGAACGCTGTCAGTGATGGAGCACTCACAACTTCCTTGGGCAACCCATTCCAGCTGGAGCAGCTGGAATATCTCTACAGTGCTCTGAATGTTTATTATAGGTGCTGGCAACTGACTATAAATATATAAACTTGTAAATACAAATATTATAATTTGGTGGGAAAGTGCAATTCTCTTAATGCCATAGCTTCACTTACAACTGGTGTAGGACCTCATTTGGTTGTGATACATGTGCTCATACTCATAAAGAAACAAAAACCCCATAAACCAGGCTCATTTCAAACCTGATTATGGTTAGCTATCTGTACAGCAAAGAAATCTGTCATGGCAAGTGGTGTTAAACTTAAGAAAGAGAATTACTGACTTATAAAAAGTAAAACCTAGTAGTTCTTGATAAGCAAAGTTCTGCAGTAATGTTTTTAATTTTTTTTTTTTTTTTTTAGAGAAAGGAAATAAGATTCTAAAAATCTGTTTTAAAATACAAAAAGTTGCAGTTTCTATATTTCCTACAGAAATGAGTTTGTCATCATTAAGCATCCATGTCCTTGAAGTGACTCAGTGTACTTTGATTATAAATTGGCAGTGTCTGTCCCCTTGCCCCTCTCCACTGCTGCATCAATATTGTGCAGCAATATTGATTATGGATTGTGGAATCATGGAACATTTCAATGGGAAAGGACTTCTGTATGTCATTTGGTGCAAGCTCCTGCACTCAAATCAGGGCTTACTTCAAAGGTAGTTCTTAACAGGCCGCTCTGGGAGATATTGGCACTGCCTGTGCTTCATGAGAGAACTCTACTGCGCAGGTGGTTACTGCACATAGTAGACAAAGCAGTCTTTGGAAACAACTCTGATTTAGTGGGCTCTCCTTTAATAAGGCTTAGTGATCATGAAGCAGTTTATAGCATAACAACTAAAAAATAAATGTAAATTATACATTGACCTAGGACTAGATTATATCACATTAAGTTTTGAAGAAAACTACTGGGAGATATAAAGCATGATAGGAAATGTAATGGTCCCTTTTTCAAGTTCTGGAAATTCTTGGAGAAAGTGTGCTCTAAGTGCCTCTGTCTGTAGGTCAGCAAAGAAAATTATACAGACTTCAGCGGACTGGTGATGTGTGTGATCACTTTCTGTTGAAAATCCTGCTGCCCCAAGGAGCCACTCCAGCAAGCAGTCTAGCTCTAAGAAAGAAACTTGGAACATAAATTGTTAACCTTGAGTGAACAGCATACAATTCCAGCAATAAAATCCAGCTATAAACACAGGGAAAGCCACACCTTTGATAGCTTCCTGAAATGACTGCAAATGTTTTTTTACACTTTTACCTTGCTTAAACATCTCAGAAAGTTAAAAGTTGTACTCATGATTTCTACTTTGCTATAGCTATGTACTCTTTTTTTTCCTCTCCCATCTTCGTATGCTTTCTCTCTTCTCCATATGCTTTCTTCCTTCTTCATATGCTTAGTTACATGAGCCCTACTATCGCCTCACAAAGGGAAGCCACCATGAAGCCCATGTGATTTTTAATTCAATCTAAATTCTTCTCCATGGACACAAGGGACTCAAGTGAGATACTAGCTTTATTCATTGAAGGAATATTACCTTCCTACATTTATTTGCATTACTTGCTTTTTCTCATTCATTCACACATTTTCCCCCTTCCAAGTCTTTTTTTATCTAAAAAGATGTGGCTGATGTAGGTCTTTTATGCCTTTTCCGTATGTGTGCCTGTATCAGATCATTTGTGAGAAGAAAAATGTTTGGCTAAACAAGAATAATGTTGTAATAAGGGCGGAGTGCATTTCTTGTTTTCAAAGTTCCTTCCAAGATTCTCTTCTTCATTTTTACTCCAAATGTTTAGCCAAAGAAACAAAATAAACAGAAAATCCCAGAGGGTAAAATCGGTGTAAAACACTAACACGTTTTTTTGTCTTTGTTTGATATAGGAGAGTTCCTCATTGAATTTAAAAAGCAGTTCTCTTCAGTGTCCACTATTTATAATCTTTTTGTGTTTTTTCATTAAGATTTAAGACCACAGTGATTGTGGAAAAAACAAATCCAAAGCAGGCCAGATCCTTCAGCATATTATGTTGTCTTTATAAGGCATTCGCTGTGTCTACACCAGTAATTATGCATGACCTTAAGGTCACCCTAAAGCCTTATCTTCCTAAAAATCTGTAAGAAGAACCCCATACAACCTTTCCTCGGCAGCCCATGATGTACATGCAGGCTCTTTGGCAATCAGCAGGCAGCAGATTTGCCTTCAGTCCCTTTGGAAAGCACATATATGTACAGGCAAGGAGCACTGCAAGTCCATCAATAGCAAGCTCACTTCTTATTTTCTGTTGTTTGTGTTTCTGTAGCACAGGTAAGACTAGACAGAGCCAATAAATGGTTTCTTAAGCCTGAGTGAGGGAATCCTGGAGATATCTTACTGGCATACTCTGAGAGTGGTAATTGGAACATAGAATCATAGAATCATAGAAAAGTGTAGGGTTAGAAAGGACCTTAAGATCATCTAGTTCCAGCCCCCCTCCCATGGGCAGGGACATCTCAAACTAAACCATGTCACCCAAGGCTATGTCCAACCTGGCCTTGAACACCTCCAGGGATGGAGCGTTCACAACTTCCCTGGGCAACCCATTCCAATGCCTCACCACCCACACAGTAAAGAGCTTCTTCCTTATATCCAATCTAAACTTCCCCTGTTTAAGTTTGAAACTGTTACCCCTTGTCTTATCACTACAGTCCTAATGAAGAGTCCCTCTCCAGCATCCCTGTAGCCCCCCTTCAGATATTGGAAGGCTGCTATGAGGTCTCCAAGCTAAACAGCCCCAACTTTCTCATCCTATCTTCATACGGGAGGTGCTACAGTCCCCTGGTCATCCTCATGGCCCTCCTTTGGACTTGTTCCAGCAGTTGCATGTCCTTTTTATGTTGAGGACACCAGAACTGCACACAGTACTCCAAGTATTGGCCCTGGTGCAATTTGAGGATTTAAAGAAGAAAGGAAGCCATGTGGCTGGCTAACTCCCCTGTGTTCAACCTTGCTACTAATTCCTGCACAAACCTGCACTTTGCAGTGTCTTTAGTGTTCATAGAAGACTTACTCTGCTGCAGAGACAAAACTTGCAGCAGTCTGTGTACCATTTGTTTTCCCATCATCTGCAGTGTATTCATGAAAACAAGAAGGAATTAGTGGAACAGGGACCCTGGTGGAGTCATATCTGAAATATGTTTGTGACTTTAAACGTTGCCTTTATGTGACTGACCATTGCTAGTTGGGGAGCTTTTCTCAAGCATGTTCACTGAAACAGAACAGTTCAAACTAATAGGTAGAAATACTTGCTAAGTGGAAGCGTTCTTACCCATACCTTATGACTGATGCATGCAATCAAAGCAGTTCAGTTTCCCAGTCTTGGATAATGAAACCAGATGCTCTTGAACAAACTGCAGAATATTGCAAAACAATTCTCCTGTTTAATTAAAATGATAAACATTTTCTATTCATGCAGAATCCACCAACAAGCAAAAAAGGTGGGCTGTAGCTGCCGTGTTGGAACATCTGCTGTGTTTTAGACTGCAAGGTGGTAATTTGTGACACTTCCATATTATTTTAGAACCAACAGAAAAGGTTTACTGAACATAAAAGCTAAACAAAACAGGAACATCTGTCTTCCTACACTACCAGCAATTTTTCTGATAGACCCAGGCAGCAGATTGCATTCACATTGTTTATTTTTCAAATGCCAAATGGTGAACCTGAAAGATTTGTGCCTTCTAAAAAAAAGACCAAGGAGAAATGTTGTGACACTTTCTGAGAGGAAAAAAAATGGTCCTGTTTTGTGTAGCAATAACATAAATATACCTACGAAGATCAAGTTTACCTAAACTTTTTTGAAGTCATAATCTGGTCCTAGCAGCATAAATAGTGAACAGACCTCAAGGTTGTTTCTTCTAAGTCCATTAACATAGTTAGACAAAAATATTCCTAATTTGGAATTAGAAAGACTTGAAAAACTTATACAATTTAGAACCTTTTGCACAGAAAGACTTGTGCAATTTTGTATATTTCGTTGATTGTTTATTTGAAGTATATGATATGTTAATAAATAGAAATCATGTGGTTGGTTCTTTTTTTCAAATGTCAGATGTTGAGGATTTAATTTTCTTTACTATTACACAACAGAAGAAGGGACATGTGAAATATCCCATACACTTCCAAGGGATCATAGTAGGTTTTCTGTTGATGACTATTTGATTAGGAAAAAAATAGTTAACTGAATGGATTAGTCTTTCTTGCTGCTTACCATCAAACTGTAAATATTTTCAAATCACATACAAATTTATTTGCTTGTGCTCTTACATGTTGGATTATTCGGGGGGTTTTTTTAATTCAATTGGTTGATCACTTTGGCAAATAATAATGTAAGGGTGTGGGGTGGTTAGGTGTGATTTAATACCTAAATAATATGCAATTGTTTCTTTTTCTTGGATAGACAACTGTACCTTCTAGCTAGTCAATGTTGAAAAAAGATTAGATTAAGAAAGAGTTAGGTATGGCAGTACCTCACTTGTAGGTGGCTATAGCAAAATGTATACAGCTCCTGCTTGGCACACATTGTGCCATCAATTCTTAAACCTTCTAGAATACTTTCTTCCCCTTCTTATTCTTCCATGCTGCATGTACTCTGTTCTCTGTCTTGCAATGCAACAATCCATACTGTCTAAGCCCACTTATTCATTCCCATAATTCCAAATCCTTGGAAACTAAACTTCAGCAAAAGTGCCCCTCACCCTCTCTATTTTACGCCACAGTTTCCCCAAATCTGCACAAATATGTCTACCCTACTTTGTACCTGACTAAGAATCGTTATAGTACTCCATTAACTGCTTTATTGCCAATCTCACTGGTGCCCTTCTTCCTAAAAAAAAACCTGTCCTTTCACATGGCAATTTTGCAGTTACCATGCCACATCCTTGTCACTCTTTGACTGGCACTGTATAAGAGTAGGAGGATGAATAAACGTCATACCTGATCTTACAGGACTGAGATGTTTCTAGCTGGACAAAGAGGAGAGTTTTAAGTCCTAAAGAGGACCTGCAAAGCAAGGTGAAATTTTTACATCCTAGATTTTGACTTATATGTGGATATCATGCCAAAGTCCAGCTTTGGGACTGAGGATGGAAATGTATTGACTAGTCACGGTAGGTGACTAACAAGGATTGTCTATTCCATTTTGAGTGAGTATGTTCTTGAGTATTCTTGACATATTGCTGATAAAAAACATCAGACCATTAAGGTGGAAGACTACTGTGCAATTTTGCTTTTTTCTTACAAACCAGTCACCTCCCTCAGGAGGAGTCTCACTTTAGAGTGCAGAGGGTAGAAGTTATGAAATCTGGAGTTTGATGTTCTTTTACGATATCTGCAGTGTTTCCAGGTATAAAGAAAAGTCACCCTAATGTATCTGAACTTCATCTGAAGAATAAAAAGCTATGCTTAAAAGCTCTAGGAAGTGGAGAGTATTGTGGTAAAATTAAAAGACAAGCAAACTCAAAGAGATACTCTTCAAACAAGCTTACAGTCAGCATGTGGTTACCCCAGAATATAACACTCCATCCACCTCTAACTCCCTGTCATTAAGTGGTAGTGCTTCTTCCCCCACTCCCATTCCAGTCATGCCATAGTTAAGTTACGCACCATTTACAGCTTGCAATATTCTGGTAGAGGGTTAACAACATTGCTGACAAGAAACACTTGAAAAATCATTAAAATTTATGACATATTAAGGGATTCAGTGTAACCAGTGAAAATTATAATTTTCTTTTAAAATGAAGCAACTGATTTCTTAAGATGGGTATGGAGAGAGGGGTAGCAAATTATTCCTTCAGAGTTATTTAGCAGCAAAGTCTCTCTTCATACACCGAATTTCTTATAGGCTCAGAACTGACGAGAATGTCTACAAAACTTAACAGAAGGCCACATACCATTTACATGGAGTTGCTGGAAAATGATTCACATTAAAGACTTGTTCTAGGATGAAAAGGGAATCTATATTTGCATATGCAGCAAAGTTTGGATAGTTTTCTGAAATGTCTTTAAAAATACACTATGAGTCAGATTGCTTTGTATGAGTAATGCATGATTTCAAATTTAAGGCAGAAGTGAATTTACCATGGCCTAAAGTAATGGAATTAATATCAGCAATGGAAGCAGCAGTGAAGAATATTACACGACATGCTTAGTATCAAAAGGAAAACAAACTGGCTTAGGAAACAAAATGCAAAGCATGCTGGAAGAGTCTCAAGCTCACAAAGGATTTTTCTGCTCTGAAAGAGGTATCTCACTCTGGTGTGTATGCATATTATGCATATTTTAAGTGGTCTCATGTCAGAAGTGCCTCAAAATCAGGCACTCAGCCAGAAAATGCAAACAGGTCCATCAATCATCTTCTCAAATCAACGAAGTAGAGTCCAAAGACAGTAGGAAGAGGAAAAAGTAAAGAATTTTCCTATCCTGGCCAAAGACATACATGCTTGAAAGGAAAGAAAGCAAAGTCTTGCCAACTAGTGACACAGATTAATAGAAGCCCAAGATACGAAGACAAAGATGTCAGTTGAACATTCATGTATCAGTACACATGGAGTGTATATGTATCAGCTGTACATAGCATGGTTATGCATCCTATTCATAACTACAGTGCTGACAAAAAAGCTAAATAAAATCAAAGCAAAAATATAAACTCTAAAACATATAACAAAATAAAAACCTAATGAATAAAAAGACTAAAATTTTGTCAAGGCACCAATGTAAATTTCTTGGGCAGAAGGTTGCTTGTAAGAAGTTAGATTGAAACTGGGGCAAAACTTCAAATGAGATTCTACCTTCTATCTATGAAGATGCACATACTGCTGCTGTTGAAAGGTGTTAATGAGTTGTAAAGATCAAGATTAAAATCTAGGCCAAAACGAATCTAGGCTAATATGAATATAAAATTTCTCATCCTCAGAGAAAAAAACCCTGAGATTAAATGAGAGAGTCTAGATGATGGGCCATCATCATTTCACCATTGCAATATTCTGAGTAAACCTCCTCTGTGATTAAGACAGACAAAACTACCCACATCTGAAGGGGCTGTATAAAAGGTAATGACTAATTCCTCCATGTTGGATAATTACTTCACTTGTACAGAGGACTTGCCAGTGGAGTTAGCGGGAAGAGATTGTAAGAAAGATATGGTTTACACATTCAAAAAAGTTTATATTGATATATAGAAGTACTTGCCAAGTGAACAGTAATAACCTTCCAAAATTTTCTAGAAAAGTGATTTAGCAAGTCCTTGTATATCCTCACCTCACACAGAGGTAATACTGATAAACCAAGGAGGGTACTTCAAATACATAAGCATTGAGACATCCTGTAAAACAAAATATATGCTTAAACTACAAATATGGGTCTGGATAACAGCAGAACAAGCAAAAAGAGATTCTGTCTTGCAGAAGGCATAAGATAAAGACTGAAAGGATTCAGATTTCCTGAACACAACATCTAAAATCATGTGTGCATTCATTTATTTTTTATCACCTTTTTTCCTCTTTGTGCTTTAGCAGTTTCAAATTATTTACATTGCTTACTAAGGATTTGAGAGATGCCTGGTACTGAGAAAGAGAGCCAAATATTTTGGAGCTTCCTAGGCTCTCCATACTACTTACTTATTTTGAGCAACAATTTATCTATGATGTAAGAGAAAGCTGACTGTGACAGCCAGTGAGGAATAATCAACCAGCATGGTAGAGTTACTGCTGGCTGGAGGCAGAAAGTCTAGCTGTTGTCTTTGGACTTAAAAGCATCTCAATAATTGCACGGGAATTCTCTTTACCATTTGAACAGATCACAAACCACTTGTGGGTTTTGCTAGTGAAAGTCAGGGCCAGCCATCACAACTGTCTGGATGCAGCATTGGGTTTTGACTGAAAGCCTTCAAAATGGCTGCTAGAGTGCCACAATAATATGGGAATTTGGGGTGCCTATGTTATTTATGAAATACCTGAGGTAGATACTGATGAGGGCTTTCCAAATAAGGATGGCTTCCTGAAGAAACTGTCTTTCTGAGGGAAGATCACATTATCTCCTGTGCTACAGTAAATAATTAAAAAACATTCCAAGTGGAATGAATTTGGGAGATACAGGAGCAAAGAACCAAAAGAAATGCTGGGAGTGGATATATAATGTAAGATAACCATCACTATATCCAGTGAGGAAGAAATACAGATCTGGTAGTGCTATCACAGGCGTGCCCTCTCAATTCTTGCACATGTCCTTGTCTTAGGTATATAATTAGTGGCTGAACACAGATTGTACTGCATGGTCAGAAGTGGGTACTGAGGTGTCATCTTCGCTGTTGGTGAAAAACAGAGACAGATACCAACTATACAGAAGTTTGGTCAAGAATACCACATCTCAACTTTAAATGTATTTGCTTTCACCCAAATTGCTCAACTGCAGCTGACAATCTGCTAGAGCCTGTGAAGAAGACATAGAGGATGCTATTAATGAAAGGTTAGGAGGTCTGGCTGAAATTTTTCTGAAATACAGAGGAGGGGAAAAAAAACTACTTGCATTTAATCCAGCCAGCATAGAGGAACATTAGGGCACTGTGATTTCAGTACGCAAAGCAAAACCCAAAGCCGCAAGTATCATGCCAAGGATAGAGAAATGAACTCAAAGGCCTTGTTTATACCAACATTTCCAGTCCCTAGCAGCAGATTTGAGTTATCATCCTAAATCAAATGTAAACTTAGTTATTTAGAAGTATACATCAGTGACGTAAATAAAAAGTGTCTGGATGAATTTAAGTGCTCAAAATGGTGTTATCTGGGCTACTCAGAGTATTTTAAGTACAGACGTTTTCCATCTCTTTCTTTTGTCTTGTTTATTCTGTAAAATCTCTCCTCCCTATTTGTGTCTGAAAGAAAGTGGTCAAGTCCAATGTGAAGTATTGTAACAGACAGTCCTTCTTACTTTTCTAGCCCTGATTTTTGAAGATGACAGGTATGGTTTGCTCAGATAAGGTCTGGACAAATAGTGAGTCCCTGGTGGTCCTAAACAAACCTTTAAGCCACTTGAGATTTCACATATCATTAAGTAAGTGTCATTTTCCATTTAAAAGTATTGTTTCATGTGCTCATCCATACTGTGCAGGTGTTTAGGAGGCACACGTTTGTTTGTGTGTCCATGCACATTACTTAATTGGCTTTTCTTGCACATGTAACAGCTAGACCAGAAATGCCTGGAGATCCTGATGATCACTGCATGACACACATGAACCCTCAAGAGCCTGCTTAAATTCCATCTTCTCAGAGCTGTTAGACAGATGTGCACAGACAGCCATTGGCCGTTGTTGGTTTTGGAGCTTTTTCATTGTTATCCCATTGATCTCAGTCTTGCAGACATAGTACAAAGGGATTAAGAAGGTTGTTATGGATAAGAAGATTCCTAGGAGAAAGGTGTGTGCTTAACTTTTGAGAAGATAGACGCGTAGAATAGTTTCGAGTTCTGAAAATGAATGACGGCCTAGTCCTTTGAAGAGTTTTAAAGCTGTAATACTTTATTTTAGTATTTTTTCTCATCATTAAAAAGGTTACAGAATCCTAGCAGTTGTTGATTTCATCATTCTGCTCAGCTTTCTTTTTTATTTTGTGCACCCAGTTGTTGAGCTTTTAATAGACCTCCCATGGACAAGAAATGCATAAGGTAACATTACTGCAAAAGCAATGAAGCTCTGAAAATAGAAAGGGATGTTTTGCTAAGCCACAGATTTCATATCTACTACATAGCAGAGCTGTTAGAAAACAATTTGGCTTGCAAGTATGTCTGTGTGAATGCTGTGTTTCTGTGAGAATGAGCCACTGCTTTCCAAATGCCCTCTCCAACTTAAGAATCTGAATGCATACAAGTCCATGGGACCTGATGAAATCCATCTGTGGCTCCTGAAGGAACTGGCGAATGAAGTTGCTAAGTCACTGTCCATCATATTTGAAAAATCATGGCAGCCAGGCGAAGTTCCCAACGACTGGAAAAAGGGAAATATAACCCCATTTTCAAGAAGGGGAAAATGGATGAGACATGGAGCTACAGAACAGTCAGTCTCACCTCTATGCCTGGCAAAATCTTGGAGCAAATTCTCCTGGAATGCATGCTGAGGCACATGAAAAACAAAAGGTGCTTGGTGACAGCCA
>JAOEHY010039476.1:0-23910 GCA_025447955.1 Psilopsiagon aurifrons
TGTCTTTTTTATGTTGAGGACACCAGAACTGCACACAATACTCCAAGTGAGGTCTCACGAGAGCAGAGTAGAGGGGCGGGATCACCTCCTTCGACCTGCTGGTCACACTCCTTTTGATGCAGCCCAGGATACGGTTGGCTTTCTGAGCTGCAAGTTCACACTGCTGGCTCATATTTTTTTTTTCCATTGACCAACACCCTCAAATCCTTCTCTGCAGGGCTGCTGTGAATCTCTTCTCTGCCCAACCTGTACCTGTGCCTGGGATTGCTCAGGCCCAGGTGTAGGACCTTGCACTTGTCATGGTTAAACTTCATCAGGTTGGCACCAGCCAACTCTCAAATTCTAGTAATTGCAGTAACATAATATGGGAAAATATTATGTGCTCTTAAAAAGACAGTAGATTCCTTTAATAGAGAATAAGAGAAAAGATTAAGTCAAATCCCAGTCTTCCTTTCTGAGTGTGAAGGAAGCTCATATTAGCCTCCACATATAAGGGTTGTAGTTTGTTCCTATTTCTTTAAGAGAACAACTATAAATCTTGGCACAGATCAGCCATGATTCTAATTTATGATCCAACAATGTGTGGAAGCATATGCTTAATTTCAAACTTGTGAATAATCCCATAGTTCCCATAGTTCAGGGACTAAAAGTAGAACACAGTTTGTGGGTCAGGTGTATCCCAAGTTGAATAATCAAAGTTGTTGTCTACTTTTCTTCATAGCTGAACTACATGAAATGTATAGTGTAATAGATTCTCAGGGAGAAGCTGAAAACCTTCTCCAAGATTCCTAACAAAAATATATTAACAGATAAAAATAGATGTGTAGATGAAATGATTAGAGGAATTTTCATAAACCAAATAATTATGTCAGGTTCATATCCACCTGAGTGCCTGGTGGCACAGGACTATGCTTATTTTTTTACATCAGATTTCTTCAAGAGAGTAAAAAATTATCTGGGAAAACACACTTCCAAATAGATACATTTTGGCAAGAGCCTGGAATGAAGCCCTCTGACAGGAGAGACGGTGCAGCCTAAGAATTTTGGTTCCCTGTCTGCTCTGGAGGCCTCCTTGCATTCCTTGTTCCTACTCAGAACAAAATTGTAAAGTTGCTGAGGCAGCTTCTTGCAGTCCCTCTGCCTGAGAGGGAGGGAATGTGTGCTTGATTCCCAGTCTATTGCATTCAGAAGAAAATCACTTGCTGGCTTCAACAGTCTCATTGGATTTGACTCGTCCTCCCCAGATTAATAATTATCTGCTCAAAAACCTGCTGCTGGAAAGTGAGCAAGTGCCCTGATACTTTGTTTGAAATAGTTGTGGAAAAAACATTGTGTCCATCCCCCAGTTCCACTGAACTCAGTGGTATATTGCTTCTAAAGCAAGTCCATGGTACCCAAGTTGTGTTGGTGCGTAGCTGAGTTTCCTCCTTTCAAAGAAAACTTCTTTCTGTAAACTGACACATTTGAAAATCCAAAGTGTGTAAATGAAAATAAACTTTTAGAGAGTCTAAATGTGACTAATTAAACCCTTTCCATGACCCATGAATTTTAATGTTCAGGTCACAACAATTCTACAGTTCAGCTGATATCAGAAACAGACAGCCTCTAAAATATAGCAAGAAAAGAGTGCTTTTATGAGATTTCCAGACCAAAGCTGCAGATCCAATGGGTCATCATCCACATCTTCAAGTGCACATCTGACAGGACAGAGGTCCACTGCTTTTCAAGTGTAAGTTTCCCTTTTCCTTCTTTATCTCTTTATGAACTACTAAGAACAGAAAGTCTGTTTTAAATTAGTAGTTTGACCATTGTTCTAAAGCCAGACTATATAATGCTCTTTCATATTGTTTTTTCCTCCTATTCTCTAAGTTTTGTCTTCTACTTTATAACAGCAAGCTTTTCTGTGAGCAGCAAAGTTAATGAAATTCAGCTTCCTGGGAACTGTCTTTTGTCCCATGGACACTTTCCTGGTCAAAGAACATAGCATACAGAGATATTTATATGTAGTCTGGTTACTGACAAGTGTGTACAGTTTCTGGCCATGCAACTGTGGGCAATGGAACTAATTCTGCCTGCCTTTCCTTAGTGAAGACACTAATTTGGGTCTTTCTCCATAACCCTGCATTTAGTTTGTAGGAATTTTGAGCCTTGCATTGTTCCTTTAAATAAATTGCTCAAGTGGTTCAAAATGCAATTGAAACTAGGGGTTTCAGGCAAATATCAGATAAACAATATGGTTACTTCTCTGGACAGCAAATTCTGCCCAATCTCCCAACAGACAAGCAAACAACTAATTTCAGTTTATTAGAGAGGAATAATCCTCTCAGATGCTTACTGAGAATGGACAAACCAGGTTAAATGGCATGCCCTGAAAATTTCAGAGTTTCTTTCCAAGGGATGTGAAGGAGGTCATAAGACACAGGGAAGAAATCTTTATTTTTTCCTCCTACCTTTGTCAAAGCTAAAATCTTGGAGGAGTACAGCCGACACAAAACTTGTACAGCCTAAATCTGGGCTGGTGTTGTGTTTCTGCAGTTGAACTGAGCTGATAGAGTAAGACTGGTGTCAAGATTGATCAGACACTTGGCATTTCATTCCTTTCGGAAAATATGTGCTCACCTACCTTAGATCTGCATTTCAGATGAGATTTTGTTAGCTCTACAGGTGATCTTTAAACACAAATACTTTGGAATATGCTTTAGTATGCTAAGGAAGCTAAAAAGCTGCTCCATCTAGTCAGTTGTGTAGATCCCACCATTGAAGTTGCCTAGTAGTAATGGATTGATGTGCTCAAGGTTCAAGCCTTTGAAAAGAAAAACAACCCTTTTTGCATGCTACACTGAAAATTCAAAGTAAGCCTATGAAGAGCAACTAGATTTCTTATTTTCTGACTGAAGCCATCTTTGAGCTCTGGAAGAATTATGAATAAAGTTTGAAACAAAATTTCATTTCATATACATTTCACTTTTAACCTTCATGGATTTCAGTGACTCCTTTTACTTCACTGAAGGGAAGTTTTTCTCTAAGCTTCCTAATTTAACAAACTCTTAAGCTTCACTGGTCTCACTGCACTGGAGAGCGCAGCTGCACTAAGTGTTGTTGGGCTAGCTGAGCAAAGCTGGTCACCATCTTGGCAAAGACAGGACATTGCTTTGCCAGCTCTTTTGCTTTCAGCGCATGAACAGTACTTAACCATTGCACTGCTTACAACAGCTTAAAAGTTGATACCATTTCCAAATTGTGGACTCTGGCTCAGGACAGTTTACAGATACCAAACAATAAAGATGCCCAGTAAAATATACAGGAAGCATGGCTAAACAGTCCCAAATACATTTTTACCTGTTGTTTCTTTTCCCCAGGCAGATCTAAATCAGAACAATTAGTTCAGTGACTACAGGGAGGAAACTGGGCTTCAACAGAGTGAAGGTATGCATCAGCTGAAAATGCTGGCTTCTGGAAATGAGTTACTTTATAAGGTTAAGTCAGAATTTCCATCACCAAAACCATATTTTTGTCAGTCAATCACAAATATTTTCCTACTGATGCTAGTCTGCAATTTGTTCAGAATTTACTAAACAAACAATAATAGCAAGTCAAAAGAAAATGCCTCAGCCTAACTTCATTTTAGTTGGTCTCTATGTCTCCACGTTTCTGATCTGTTTTCAGTTTCAGTGTATTGTTTGAGACAGAATTTGAGCATAACTTCTGATAAACAGCAGTACTGAGCCATAAGCTTTCTATGTCTTTGCACTAATACCTTTAGGATTTTACCAAGGCTGTAACATCTCTGTGTGCAGTATAAACATACTCTGATTACATAATTTCGACTTGTGTATGTGCATCAGCATTAAGGGAGAATTTGCAATTCAGTCAAAATGAGCAATTCTGCCTCAGACTGAGCAGATCCAGATCACATGCCCTTACTGTTGTCAGCTTTGAGGTGTTACTCACTCTCCATCTTGTATGTCCTCTTTACTCCCGTTTGCGCTAATAAAGAGTTTGTGACTCTGCTAACACTGCAAGTCTTTTTGTAAATGAAAATAGATCATATGAACACACCATTCAAGGGTGCTGACTAAAATCCTTTTATAACACTTAACACTTGTTAAGTGTTGTAACAGCAAGAGGAATAGCTGTTTTTAGAGAAATCACTGCTGTGTATACTACGAGGGTGCACATGTGAAAACATCACAGAGTAAAGACAATCTAAATAATGGTGTTGTTTGTAAGATGGGAGCAGTGGGGAAAGAGAAATAAAATGGCAGCTTTTCATGAAGCATAACTGAACGCTCGGAGACAAAATAGAAGGATTATTGTTTGCAGATGTGATTGTGGCAATAAAAGAAGGACATAATAAACTGACAAAGAAACCAACCACTCTTATTTAAAATTGCTACAGAATTCCTCAATAATCATCCCAAACACTGCAGTGTACAATTGTCATATTGATGGGGTAATTACAGCAACTTCTGTAGTAAAACCTTTTTGAGTAACTATGCTTTGAGAATGTTATTGCAGGAAGTTTTAGACTATTTTAATAGAGAATGAACCAAAGTAAATTGGTATGGATAAATTGGGAACACAAATCAGTATAATAAAAAGCAAATGCAAAAAAATGTTGGAAGATAATCATGTTTAAATATGCCCAGCTTTTCTCTGAAGAAAAGCTTACTGTGACATTCAAACAAAATGAACTAATCTGAAGAAAGTCAAACCAGTACAACAGGTCAATAAGGAAAATGAAGGTACCATGTGCTATCATACTCTAGTTAACATAATCAAAGCTAGCACAGGGTTAAACTGCCACATCATCAGCTTTAGCACATGCTATTAATCAGAGTATGAGCCCTCTAGGAGATCCAGGTCAGTGGCATAGGTGCTTTTACTTACTAGCTTCACAATATGCTGTCTTCTCCTGCTGTTCTGTCCTGGAACAGGATTAGGCTAGCCATGGCAGGCATCTGCCATTGTCATCTATCATTTTGCTGTGATGGCATAGTTTCAGGGTGTAGTTCTCATCCATAGCTGTCTAAAAGCTAGTTATGTAAACAAGTAGGTTTGGTTCCCTCTTCAGTCAATGGAGAGGATGTGTCTTCCAGAAAGTGATTAATTTCATCCCAGAACAATTGTGCTGCTGGGGTAATGCTCCAGTTACCTAAATATGGTCAGTACCATCTGAGGTGCCCTGCAGTATCAAAATGTCATCATGGGGCTGGCAAGCATGCCAGGACTTATGAGAAACTTTGGTCTTCTGGGTAGTCAGTAGCTGGAGGCCAGGTTCCTATGATGTCTAAAACAGCACTAGATGCCTATGTTTATGCAATTGAAGTAGGCCTGGAGTATAATTTTTATTCAGCAAAGGACTAGTTAGCAGGAAATTCCGTGCCCACAGCACAGTACCATCTTAGATACAAAGAAGCTGTCTGTTTTCTGGGGAAGGAGGAAAAAGGTTTTTTTTTTTGTTGCTAGTTTTCTGGTTTATTTCCAGGAGAAAAAAAAGAAAGGAAAATTTCAGGACTGAAGCCTGTTCTGAACTATACTTTGTCTTGCTGTGTTCAGGGTGAGATTTGCTATAGCAGTAGAACAGTTATGAGGAGAAAAGTATTGCTGTAGACCAGATTAAATTAGGTGGCAAAAGGAGGAAAGGAAGGGGAGTATTTGATAGTGTGAGAAGAGGTATCTTAGGTGCTGCAGTTGAGGAAGGCAACCATAAAGACTATGTCATAGCTGAAACTGGGAAATTTAGAGGCCTGGACAGGAAAGACCTACAATAAGAGCCTAGAAAGGACAGGAACCTTGAGGTGGCAAAAAAACTCAGTAAATTGAAGTAGTACCCCAATGGAAACAAGCAACCAAAAAGCAGAATTAAATTTATCAGAAGATAAAAAGATTCTGACAAAGATTGATAAGACTCTTGGAGTCATCTTAGGCAGACCAAATTTTGAAAACTTGCTTCAATTCTACAATATTTTATTTCAGGTATAATAGGGACAATGGCAATGCAAATACCTATAATATGCCCTTGTGCCCATGAAAGCCATACTGATTTCGTTCTTGGACCTCAAAGGATGAAAAAAGATCTCACTGCATTTATGAGCTCAGTATCACTGTTAAGATCAATAGCTAAGATAGCCAGAACGGTATGAGCATGCTACGATAGAGCATGAAGGCCAAGGCCACTGCATCTCAAGAACTTCACTGTCCACTGGCATTTTTAGATTCTCCAGTGAGTAATTCTACTTTACTTGCAGCAGATGAGGTGGTATGATCTGCTTATCATGCACACTAGTAATGGCTCATTCTCAGATGCAGATGTGGGCCATAGTGGGGTCTGCCCTGAATAACCATGCTCTGTTTTTTATGCAATGGCAATCCAAGTGTAGAAATGTTCACTTTACATGACCTTTGGTTAGGAGTCAAAAAGCAGTACGGGAGGTCACGCTGTGCAGTACAGACATAGCTTAACTAAATGTGAACTCAAGGTCCAGAGCTGAATCCATACTGAACACTGCTCATGATGCATGATTTCATAAAATGTTTTAAAAATCTTTGAAGTCCTCTGACTACCTAGAAGGTCAAAGGACTCCAGACAGCAATTATAGCCTTAATTAGCTACATTTGTAAAAAATTCAGCTTGCAAATAAAACCATATGGGAGAGAAGGAAGTTCCTCCTAGAGCAAAAGGGCGGAGAAGGTCTGAAGTCTTTTGGGTAAATGAGAATGCGTTGCCTACCTTCCTCAAAGGGCAACCAAGGAAGAACTGTTATTGTTACAAGTAATCTAGAATAGAAGAGTCACTAAGCATAAATACTTCTGCTATTATTTAGTTGGAAACTAAATAGCAAGTGAGAATGAGAACAAAAATCTTTCTTTACTAAAACAAAATTCCTGCTTCATTCTGAAGCTAGTGTAGTTTTCAAAAAGAGTACTGGCACTTTAGAAATGCTTAGGCTGTCGCAAATGTGAAGAATCCATAGTACAGCAGAGTCAGAACATGTCAGGAGAGTGTACCTTGAGAGCTGCAGCTGGTGGAGCAAACTGGTGCACTAAAAAGAGGAAGAATTAGAAGAGAATATTCCATGACGGTTTTCCCATCAGAATTCTCTAGCAGGGTGTAAATGACAGCCCACAGCTGCAAAGGACTCAATATTCCTTAAGACATCTGTATCAGAAAGCAGACAAGCATACTCAAGGCTTCTACATTGCAATGAACATCATCTGGGATACAAAAAGATCAATAGACCTTTCCTCTGACCCACTTAATGATGTGTTTAAATTCACCGGTGCCACCAAGAGCAGAATCTAGTACTGCGTTTTACATACATCTTTTTTTACCAAGGGTGACTTGTACAGCAAATATTATATATGGCTACATTTCAGTGTTAATACTGCTTAATGCACTACTGCATGATTAGTGTTAGACCTACGCACACCTTTTTATGGCGACCTAATTGATCTAACAGCATACTATTTTTTTATTATAAAATCTAATAAGATAATTAGCTTTGTAAGTAGACAAAATTCAAAGTGATTCTGGCAAATGGAACAGAAATTAGAAGTGCTTATAGCTACCTCTCACCCCATGTATCCTGCAAGCAAATCCCTGCTTCCAGGCTTGGTTTTAATTCACTCAGTGACTTTTTGAGTCTCAACAAACTATTACCAGTCCCCTCTGGTCTGGTCTGGATGGGGAACAGACCAGGGAACAGCCAGACAGACCCTGGAGCAGATGAATAAAAACGCCTCTAGGCACCAGGGGGGCCTGGGCAGAGTTTGCTGTGACTAAGAAAGTCATCGAGTGAACTAAAACCGTCTGTTGCCTGTTCTCACTACAGTCCCATTGCTTCCTTACACAAGCAGCAGGCTCCTGCTCCCTGCTGTGACTCTTTCCCATTCTTTTCTTTCTTCCACACATGGCTGCTGCTAAAGCTTTTCTTCTGCTCTCTCTTCTTGCTTCCCTTCCCAAAGTAGAACATGCGACTCCATGGAAAAGAGTAATTTCTCCATTCATCTGGGTCCACTTGGCTCTTCTTCCTTGAGAAACATAATGCAAACTGAGAGGATGGGAGAGCAGCTAGAAAAGTATTTAATGTACTTGCCCTGTTCTTAAAGCCTCCCTTCAGCCTCTGCTTCTAGTTATTGTTTGGGATAGGAAGACAAACCAGGTTACCTTTGCTCCAACCCAATGGAGTGAGTCCTGGTTACATCTCAGGTGAACCCTCACAGATATTCATTAGTCCAGTATCTTAAACAGAACATAGGAGGCATGAGGCATGTCACCTTTTTCCTAGCCAGTACACACAGATACACTGAGAGTGTCGCTGCTATCCCAATGCATTTAGTCACCTCAGTGACCTGGCCAAGTTGAGTTTCCCCTATAAACATTAGAGAAATTAGTCAGCTTTAAAGTCAGATAGCAAGAGCAAGCAGCAGTGTGCAAAAATTATCACAGAAGTGAGGTTTTTCTGCATTATTCATTCACCGGTTGCTTGCCAGCATGATCTTTAGTGTGTGCCCCAGTTTGGTATTTGACTCTAACAGAGGTGGATTATTAAATCCAGAAGTAGGAAATACACTTATTCCTATCAGTATATATTTTCCTTTGCTTAAATGACTCTCTTCTATCATAACCCCAAAGACCTGCTTCTTCCCAGATCACTTCAGAGGTATTAGTGCAACAGTGCAGATGCTAGTAAAGCAAACCTCAATATACTCAAACGCAAGACATTCAGTGCAATATCTGTGTTTTGACATTATTTTATAAAAGAAACAAAAAAAAAGTGATGCAGTGTGCTAGATATTACGTTGAAAATCATTAAACAAAATTACACAGCAACATTGTTGTATTTGTCAAGTGATAAAGAGAGACACAAGGGAAAAATAAAGACAACCTTCATTTTATGAGAATTGCAGTCTACTTGTTGCCACTGCAGATGACCTTTAAATTAGTCTGATTATAAAGTTTGCTATTTTATTTCTCAACTGTTCCAGTGTTGCCTTGTAGTCCTAGCACCTTATGTACCATGCAGGCATATGGTGAGGCTATGCTCATACCCTAAGAACTTAGAGCAATAAAGACATTTATGTACCTACTACTTGCAGAAGTTAATGCCTAAGAAGATGTTTATGATGGCCTGAATCTTCTAAAGTAAGTAGATAAGACAGATAAAACCCCAGGAGCGTAGACCCCTAATGCTCTTTTACCTGACTGCCACTAACTGAAGCAAGGGTTGAGAGTGAGAAGGCGGCTGCAACAAAATGGTCCTCAGGGGGGTGGAAAGACTTGTCAGCAGCACTGGGACAGAGAGATGCTACTGTAGAAAGCCACAAGCTGCCTTCAAAATTTGTTTTATTTGTAAGTATGTGGTCTTGTCTCATTCCTTTGGATACTCCTGCAGTTACAGAAAAATCTTATTCCCATTATACAAAGCAAAATGATTCAATATTCAGCCAAGTCTTGTATATGAAGCCAGTGGTAGAGATAGAAAATGAAGACATGACTTGGGAATTGCCATGTGGTGCCTCAAAGAGATTACTATACATTTTTTCCTATGAAGGTAGACAACAAATTGATAAATAAAACAAACTTTATATACCACCAGGGCACCTTTACTCTAATACTAAGAACTTCAGAAGTGTGCCTCAGAATACCAGAAGAATTTAGGCAAAACCATGCTTCAACATATAAAACCAGTTTCATACACATTAAGTGTATACATGTACATGTGTATGTGTGTCAGAATATATTTTAACTGTCAGGAAGCTCATAAAAAGAAAAGCTTTTGGGGTTGCCTCAAAGTTGGAGTGAATTTAATGTGCTGATGGCACTTCATGAAGAAATCTCAAATGTATTCCATGTGTTTCAAATGCTTAAGAATAGGCTCAAGATGAGCTTTTGTCTGCCTGGGCCATACAACTGTTTCAAAACCATCTTCTTTCAGCAGCACCAATATTTATTTTTGTATGACATTTTTGCAATTTGAATGTTGGAATTGAGTTTCGACATTGCTGTTAAAGAAAGAAGGGAAAATCCCAAACCCCTTAATAAATCTAACAACAGAATCTGGTTTCAAGACTATTTTTCATGACAGAAACTTTTTTTTTGTCAGAATCATTTTTCTTAGAACAGCTGACATATCATTATTGTTTTCCTTGTTTTAGAATATTGGCTTTCCAAAAATGTCCAATCCATACTTAAATGAAAAAAGGAGCGTGTCTTCAGAGGCCTGGTTTTGTTTTTTTTAGTAATGATAATGTTCTTTTCTGCTTTCCACCACCACTGTTGTATTAAGTGACTGCAGATTTCTGGGATGTGAATAGAAATGTACATAAAGAACTGCCATAACTACCTAATTGTTTTCCAAATGTGTGGAATCAATATGACTAGCAGTAAAATAGGAGGTGAACTCCTTTATTATCCTCAGTGGTCCACTTCGATGCTCCTACTTCTATTCTACTTTTAAAACTGATTTCTTTTTTGGTGGATTTTTCTTCCGGCATCCCATCTTCATTATCTGATCTCTCTGTCTTTGTTGTATTCAGTAGAAATTTTTATTGATGGCTACAGTGTCATATCACATCTTCTGTTAGTTTGCCTCAACTGACTTTAGGAAATTGTTTTAACTTAGACATGACATTTTAGCCCCTTGATATCAATGCAAGTTGAAGAGTGACAAAGTTTTGCTCAAAGTGCAGGCGTGACCCATGGACTGAGAAGTTTCAGTGCTGCATTTATGTTTTAATTACTGCTTTCTCAAATGGAAATTGAAAAAAAAAAGAAAACAAAACCAAAAACCCAATAAACTATTGTTCCAAAGTAGTTGCTTTTCCTGAACAAAGAAACGCTTGAAATAAAACCCCAAACAACCTACAAACAAATAGTGACAAACCACGAAAACTGTAATATACCTACTGCATTTTCAAAATTTTATTACTCATGGAATCACAGGGAAACCTGATTGCACACTTTTTAATATTTCAGCAGCACATGAATGATCTTTTGTTGACAAGAAGCTCAATTATGTACATTCTGATTTTTCAGTAGCTCCACGGAAGTCCATAATCATAGAATCATAGAGTCATATAATCACCTAGGTTGGAAAAGACCTTTAAGATCATTAAGTCCAACTTTTATCCCAGGACTGCCAAGGCCACCCCTAAATCATGCCATTGAGGGCCTCATCTACACGTTTTTAGAACATTTCCAGGTATGGTCATTCCACCACTTCTCTGAGCAGCCTGTTCCAATTACCCTTTTGTTGAAGAAATTTTTCCTAATATCCAATCTAAACATGTCCTTGTACAGCTTAAGTCTGTTACATCTTGTCCTATCTCTTGTTATTCAGAAGAAGAGATCAGCCACCTCCTCTCTCCGTCCTCCTTTCAGGTAGTTGTAAAGAGTGATAAGGCGCCCCCCTGAGCCTTGTCTTCTGCAGACTAAACAACCTCAGTTCCCTCAGCTGTTCCTCATAAGACTCATTCTCCAGGCCCTTTACCAGCTTTGTTGCCTTTATCTGGACCCACTCCAGCACCTCAATATATCTCTTGCAGTGAGGGGCCCAAAACTGGATGCAGTATTAAAGGTGCGGCTTCACCAGTGCTGAGTTCAGGGGGATGATCACTGCCTGGCGCTGCTGGCCGCACTATTTCTAGGCTAGGATGCTGTTGGCCTTGGCTACCTGGGCACAAGATGATTTATGTTCAGGTGGCTGTTAGCCACCCCTCTCAGGCCCTTTTCTGCTGAGCAGCTTTCCAACCATTCTTCCTTAATCCTGTAGCATTGTATGGGGTTATTGTGGCTCAAATGGAGTACATGGCACTGAGCCTTGTTGAACCTCATACCATTGGCCCATTGATCCAGCCTGTCCAGATCCCTCTGCATAATCATTCTCCTTAAGTGAACAGGGCTGAAGAAGTAACAGAAGTCTGAAAAATATCACCAGCTTGATACCCAAGCTTTTGGTTGAACTTCAGGAACATGAGCTGTATTTTTTAAAGCCCTTAAATTTTCAAAAGACTTTGTGACTATTCAAATAATTCTTCAGAACATCTGTGAGACAGTTCACTCATATGAGGAATTCAGTAATGAAATAAGATAGAAGCATTCTGAAATACGGAGATTCTATGGTGATCAAGAAATTCCCATGGCAAAGGATTATGAACACAGAAACAGAAAGGTAACTTGTGCGTAGAATGTGAGCTAGTAACCAAATCGTGAAGACTAAATACCAACAAATTCAAGCCTCCTTTTTCAGTAGTTATGCAGTTCACAGTTTTTCTGTGATGCTTCTGCTTCTTTGGAAAATAATTAAATTTTCACAATGGGTAGTCCAAGGGGTGTAAGTGAAAAACCTGTGATGCAGCATCCATTTTAACTATTTATCAAAACTTCAGCAGGAACAAGGCCACACAGCTGGGAGTCTCCATTGTTTGAATGGGGAATATAGGTATTTACATCAGAACTGCCACAGTAGGTGTTTGAGCACATGCATGGTTTCTAAGTCAAAATCAATTTCATGAGCTCAACTCAAGGAGTGCTTGCTGGCCACCTCTGCTATGTCACAGGTTTCCCCACCAAGCTGACAGTAATATTTCAGTGGCTTACAGCCATCCCTGCTCTACTATTACATGTCTGTTGGAATGGCCTATCACAGAGAAATATAGGCTGGTATCCCATATTGCGTATCATAAGACTAAGTGCCCTCTTGCACATTCTACATAATAAACCTGGAGCATGGGTCTTTGTTACTGAGTTTTCTGGATCTGCATATCTGTCTTGCATTTGCAGGACTGACTTCTATTACGCATTGTGGGAGCTGAGGTAGATTCCTAATGACAGCAGTGTCTGTCTCTCTGCTGTCTTAATTTTCAAAACTTCCTGTGCTCTGTAAGTGTTATTGTTTAATTGCCTGTTCCATGGTGTAGTTTGATTTTTTAAATTAGCTTGACATTTTATGTGTTTCTTTTACAGCTCATCTCAGCTGTTAATGAGCCCTTTGCTAAGTGTCTTCAGTACAGATTATTACAGCTCTTTAGTACTGTCATTTGAAAGCTAATACCAATAAACAGAAAAATTACTCAGCAGGAGGAAGGTAAGTGTGCTGTATTCCCAGTTCGTAGTTTGCAAAGGTTAAGAACTGTTCAGTAAAAAGAAGATGATTTTTTTTTAAGTTAACTGTAACCAATTAATGTGATTTGCTCAGATGGGCATTATGGGTTGTCTGGATGCCAAGCCGGCGTCATTCCAGCCCTGAAAGACCTGTGCAGATGCAACTTGAAAGGTATCCTTCAAATGCATTTAGTCTCCCATTCCTAGACACCATGATCAGTTTGGGGTTTTTTTTAATGTTCTGGGGATCACCTCAGTCTTGTCAAGTGAAGAGTATTGCATGGAAGAGGAGAGTCTAGAGCCTAAAGTTTGACGTAGGCTTGAGCCTACCCAGCTGCTTGCTGAGATCTGAGGAAAGCAGCCAACCGTTACAGGAAACTGTTTGAAAGCTGCTTGACCCACAAGTGGTTACAGAGGCTACCTTATTTAAATACTTCGTTTCTGAAATTAGGAAAAAAACCAGTTTCTTATAGCAGTGGATTTTTTGTTTGCTTTGTTTTTTATTTTCAGAGTTTTCACGGTACTTTTCCCTAGATACTCTTGGAGCCTGGATAACAGTAGACCTATGGATGCAAATAAACAAAGCCTTAACTACTTTTTCCTACACTAGGCCACGTCCTTATAAAGGCACACCCCTGAAAGGAAAGTGATTGAACTTCTGAGTCTATAAGGAATGATTCATGATTTCAAGAGAAATGGATAATAACTGGTGAAAGCTTGTGCAAGGTCATAAGCACAAATGTCTTATGCTAGAGATTCATAGTATCTTTAAATATTGCTTTAGGAAATATTATAAGGCAAATGCCAGTGCCAATTTGACTTGACTCAATAGAGCTACTAAAAAACTAGCAGCTTTACTAAATAGGATGTGAATTTATCAATATTTGAGTCCTCGTTTCAGTGTTGGTAAGAACAACTAATAAAATGCTTTTCAGCACACAGTACAGCAAGAACTTCAAACTGATAAAATGCAATTCTTCAAGGTGCTGGAAAGTGGTTTGTAAAAGAACAAGGACTCTGGTGGGATGGTTATCTGTTGGTAGACAGAAAATCAAACTGTAGGATGAATGCATTAAATTGTACTCTGACCATAAGACAAACACACAAAGACTAACAATACTGAATTATGAAAAGTGCTGAATTGTGAGATAAGGAAAATATAAAGTGAACAGACATACAGTAGAAACCAAAAGATGTCAGTGATGCAGATCAGGAGTTACCGAACATGACTGTCAAAGTACCCTTTTTGAGAAGTAGCAGTCAGAAGAATTTATTTTTTGTATATACAAGAACAGCCAACAATGGTAGAATCACAGCCTTTTATAAGCCATGACTTAGTCTAAATCAGTGTAATTCTCCCTATAACACTAAGAATCCTTATAAAGTTAAAATAGAGAGATAAAAAGATTCATGATGATAAAAATGCTGGTTAAGAAAAAGCCACAAATAGAAAAGCTGACTGCTATGGTACAGTACTAGAACTCTCCAGAGCAAATCTTTCTGCTACATTACTTTGGAAATAAAAGGGGGAGGCATGGTATTATCAAGGCCCAAATAACGTTTAAATAAAACAATGGTTGGAGTAGTACATGGTACTGTGATTTTAAGAAAACTGATTTGTTTCACAGCAGAAAGCTGAAATGATTGCAGAAAAGATCATAATAAAAGTCACAGCTTACCAATAAATCAAATAATACTACACGGATTTGCAGAATTTTCTGGTTAAAGCAATAGTGGCAGTCCTGTTTTTAAATTATTAGATACTCCTATCTGAAAATAGGTGCTGGGAACAATAGTACTGGCTCATCTGCCACTGATTTTAATGATGTTAGTTATCCTTATTAAGATGAATAGCTGGTTCTATTGATTTTAACAATCCTGGGAACATAATCAACCATTCAAACCTTTAATGGCCCATCACAGTTAGAATTGTTATGTTTTGTAGGTGTGTGCAGAGCTAATAAGAAAGCTGATGGGATAATGAATGCTGAGATGCTAAAATAATGGAGTCACCAGACACCCACATTACATGAGCCCTGCACAGCATAAAAAAATAATAAAAAAAAAAAGATGGCTTTATAGAAGACAAGAAACAAATTGGGTAATTTACAAGTAAATTTGCACCCTCTCCATCATAAGCAACCCATTAAGTGCTCATGCCATTTATTAACCCCGTTATTATATACCTCATTGTCACATGAAACATATTAGGATATATTTCACAGCTCTGATATAATCTATTTCACAGAGGAAGGGATTTTTAACAACTATTACTAAATATTCTTAAGGACAAAAAATAAAAAAGGCCTAACTTTGGAAAGTGCGCATCAGTCCCATGGATGAAGGAAGTTACATTAACAGGATCTTGTAATTGTTCTTAAGCATTAACATTCCAGGAAATTCAGAGGTAACAAATGTTTACAAAAATATCAAAGCATTTAACAGTATGAAGAGAAGATGCTGGGGTAGAGCATATGCAAAAACTTGTCTTTGTCCTTAAGAGACACCATGGTGGATAAAAATGAGAATAATCCAAGAGCTCCTCCAAAAAAAAGCTGCTAATATGCCATTAAAAATCAGTTTAATTTAATCCTAATCATTGTGAGAAGTTTCATTGCACTGAATTAATGACATCTTTTACTTCCTGGAAAGCATTACAGATCCTTTAGTTATTTAAACTCTTGAATTGTTTCAGCTCTGTAATAGATTTTTTTTGCTTGAATGTAGATAATAGGTTTTGATATTATTGTTCCCTTGGCAGAAATGTCTAACAGAAAGAGAACTGGAACAGCACTGGTTTGTGAAAGGGTATGATACACAGAGTCAGGTTCTCATTGGTAGTAAGCTGTGAACCAGCTCCCTTGGTTTTAATGGATTTACAACAGCTGATGAGCTGGCACATGATACAGAAATATCACATACTTTCAAGGATTTTTGCAAAACATAAATTGCCTTTTACTAGTGCCTGGAGACTTTCAAGAGAAGGAAATTGCTAGGAGAAGCAGGTTGGTAAAACTGAGGCCACGGTTTTACAATATAGCAAATCACAATCAATGGCTTCTAGAACTAGGTTAAAATAGGTGTAACTACAAGACATAAATGGGTAAAACAATATAAAGTCAATTTGACATTACTAGCATGCTCAAATTTTTTGTGAGGGACCATCCTAATATAAGCAGCTTCTGTTCAAACTATTATGCTACTTCAGGTACTCACTCTACCATGTCCCGCAAGAAAAAAAATACAGGTTTAACAATAGCATGCTCTCTGTATCAGATACACTGGCTAATTCAAGAACAATGCAGTCATGTGCCTAAGATGGATCAAGATGTATTGAGAGATGCACAGACCTAATTTAAGGATAACAGACTCATGGCTGGAAAATCAAGGTGGGGTGGAAATACCTCACAATGTTAAATCAGAAGTGGAGCTGATCAAGTAAACCCACTTAGAGCAAAGCAAAGTTAATGCAGTCCTGGTTCAGATTCAGGAGCAGGTAAGCCATGGTATGCTGCAAAATGTCTTTCAGGAAGCTTCGAACTCCATCTGCTCCAAGGCAGAAGCTGGAGTAGCTCTGCAATACATTTTGTAGCTCTCTTCATGCAAAATTTGCAAGGATGAATGCATCTGTACTCACAGCATAGGCGCATGACAGGTGCCTTGTCTTGGCTGCTGTGCCATTCAGTAATTATGATCACTAGGGTCAAAGTAAAATAAACATAAAAAAAAGAAAATCAATGAAGAAAAAACACACCCAGAGGGAAAGGTGGCTGGTTACTGAGTATATTAATTACACTGGATTAAAAAAATGGGCAAACTAGAAAGAAATGCCATTGGTGATTGATGAAATGTTCTGAATGTTTCCTGCTCTTCAAAATTTAGATTCTTGGAGCAAGAATCATCTGTTCTTCTAAATACAGTCTTATAACAGTACATCACTAATTTAGGAACTCAGACTACTGTTGCTTATGTTTGGGATTAACAATAGATTAGACTGGGCTGTGTTTTCTTAAATTTTATATGAGCTTTCTCAGAAAGGAGCTGTTAAGGTGATCATCCTGGACCTAATGTTATCACATATCTTTCTCAGCTTTCTCCACACTCACATAGCTTTTATAATATAATAGGTCCAATTTTTCTTCAGAAAACTCTAAAGAATAGAGCAAGAGCTCCTTGCTTCTATTGACTACAACACATTTCAGATTATGGTGAACATACTTAGCCAAGACTATACAAAGCTCTATTAAATTAGCTAAAGTCTATGGAATTATCTAAAAGTAAAATGGGTGTTACTGTAAACTGTTGAAGGTGAGAGAGGCAAAAATTTGTTAAAATGAATGAACAGAAGAGTTATAACTATCTTACACAGTATGTAGATGTCATGGACAGAGATTCAGGTATGAGACCATCTCAACCTACACAACCTCACCCCTCCTATCTGTTGGACAGGAATGTTCCCCAAGTACACAGCCACATGGTGGCCAAGTATGGAAGTCACATAACAAGAAACTTATAACAGCATTTCATCTGCAGCTGAGTCCAGTCCCACCTTCTCCATGCAGAGGGGCCTGGGACGAGTCAGGTTGAGCATGGCCCAGCAGTGCAATTCTTGTTACCATCTCCCAGTCTCTGCCATGAAAACAGGTGGTGAGCAGTGTCTCTCTTTGTCCCCATGGTTACAAAACACTGATAGGCTGTCAGGCCCTGAGTGCTGCCTGGCTACAGCTGCCTTCAGTCTCGCTGAATGAAAGTGTTGAACAGGATCCTGCGGAAAGTGTTGCAACTCGTATTTGGTCTGCAGTCAATAAATGAAAATGTAATAGAAACCAGAATCCATGAACAAGACCATTAAATGAAACATGGGTCTAAGGCAATAGTCCAATACATATTTTATTGCAACCTGCCAAATGGTGTTTTCAATTATGATCATTTTATTTTGTATTAAAGTAGCGCTAGAGGTCAAGTGATCCAGCCAGGCCTGATGCTCCTTCAACTGGCTTAGATGGTGTAGAACTGCATAGGACATTTCCCTGATGCATTTGCTACTCAAGATAAAATAAAAAGAATTCTAAAAGAAATATATCTATTACAATATTTAAGTCCAGAGCTCTGTACCGTACTCTGTGTTGAGCAAGGATCCACTGACAGCAAGTGTCTTCCACATTTAGACCAAGCTGAATGGTATCTCTGGAATACATTCTCAGTGCTCATGCATTATTTCTTCATTCAAGATGCAGAGGAATGTTTGACTTTTACTGTGAAACCATAAATCACCATCATTCTTGGCATCTTACATGTTTTCTGCTGTTAAATACAATGAGTTTCCTCTAAAGGAAGAAGAAACAGTGTAGTGTTTAAAGTGTGTTACTAATTTATTGTGAAGTCTTGCTGGGTATAATTAATTCAAATAGTTTTATATATTCCAACAGGAGGTATATATCTTTTAGTAATACCTGTACTTTGAGACCCCCACGCAGTATGAATATATCTTAGACCAAATATTCTTGGTAGAGCTGGCAGATGTATTTTAGCTGCAGTGGCTGTGAATAATGGGCCAGATTTTTGTTGTCCTTGTTCATTAGTCTGTCAGGAACTACTTCTTTTTGAACAGAAAGCTAACAGCTTTTCTTGCCCTTTTCTTTCACCGAGGATATATTTTAAAGCAAAACATAAGAAAGAATCATTTATAAGGAAAAATAGTATTTGCAGTGGCACAAATTGCTATGGCCGACTATTTTTGGTCATAATTATAAGGAAATCTTTTCTATACAGACTTTTTGTATTACTGCCTGTAAATGTGATAGTTTTCTACTAAGGCTCATTACTACAGCTACTAGCTTTGACAGTTCTTTGGCACTTTTTGGGGGCAGTTGCTTTAAGAAAGAAAAATAACTACCTGCTTCTGTCTGACCCACATGAAAAAGTGTCATGTACACTGTTCACTGAGTTGTGGCAGACCCAGTGGCTTTGCCTAGCACTGTTTTTTCAGCTTTACTGAAGATTTACTTTACTACCTGTTATCTCTTGGGGTGGGCTATTCCAGAGGACTACTTCAGTTTTTAGCTTTGACTTTAGTGACAAGCAGACTGCTGGTTTTGCAAGTACTCTATCAACACAATTTCTATTGATTTTAGAGAGAATTGTAACTAGAGCTATGGAGTGTGACTTCCATTCTGCTGTAAATTTACGGGTGTGATTTTTCTACTTCTTGCAGACAGGAAAAGGGATGAGGAACAGATTTTCCTTTCTTTGCTTATATCAGGGTTAATGAAAATGTACACTTGGAAAGTGTTCTGACTAGTCTATTATAGAACATACTACAGCCTATCATAGTAGCAGTCTCTTTAGTTGGCAGGTCTTGAAACTTTTGTGGAAGCCAACATATAATGGCTTAAAACAAAAGCAACTTCTACACAGCTTTCTATCATAATAAATATGCTGAAAGAAATGAACACTTAATAGCATCCTTATCTTGTTCAATCTAGCAGTAATGGAAAGGGACTGCTAACATGACGTTTAAGGTGATCCAGGATTCTTGATTTGGGCTGCTGTTCTTTGTGTTTCACCAGATATGACTGCTTTTCTACTGTTAACATTTGAGATAGATGGATTTCTGGCATGTGCAACTTGTTTTTGAAATGCCCAGTAGAGCAGAAGCTAGGATTTTGTTTCTGTAATAAAGAAAACAGCAAAAATAACCGCCCCAACCCAGGTGAACCTTTAAGCTAAGTTAGCTGCAAGTGGTCTACAGAAGATATGTGATGGTTATCTCTCACCAGTCAAAGTCTGCAAAGGAAAGTGAGAAAGGACTGCCAGTCATAACGTGTGGATATTTAAAGCTGGAGCTGGTGGCAGGGGGGAATATTAAAAAAATTAATTAAAGATTTTTGTTTTTTGTTTTTTTTTTTTTTTTTTTTTTTTGTTTTGGTTTTTTTTTTTTTTTGAGAATTAGGAAGACTGGAGCTTCTCAGAAGATGAGATGCTCCTGGGCACAAGCAGCTCTAGGCATCAGGAGCTGGCTTGCTGTGAGGACAGACCTTTTCTGTGTGGACCTCTTTTCTGTTCTATTGCCATGAACAGAATTGCTGTGCTCTCTGTTCTAACCCACATCCTTGCTTTTCTGTCACCACCCGTAGTGTTCTTCCTGCCCTTCTACTTCCCTCTACTCCTTCTACTTTGCTATTGGAAATAGTATGAACTATTTGTTGCTGGTTCTATTCCTAATATGGCTTAATATAGGAAAGTACTTAATATGGCTGAATGATCCATCAATGCTTTTAATCATATGCAATTGTCTCAGAGGAGAGTTTTGAGGCCCAGAGGAGTGTTTTGAGGCTTACAGGATGTTCGTTAAGTGATGATTTTGGATCCTTCAGTGAAAGTTTTTTTCTATGCTTGTATAAAACTATTGTGCATTTCATATGTGATTAACAGTAGAAAAGCTCACTCTTCGCAGTTCATCATTGTCATTTTTATTTTAAAATGTATAAATAATATATTGAGTGTATGTGTGTACACATATTACTTTTAAAAGCTGTTGATTTTCTTTGAGCTGAAAGGAATTCAAACTAAACTTTGGAACAACTTAAAATGTTGCTATTGCCAATTAGTGTACATATGTTCTTGGAAAAGAATGATGGAATCTTTACTCTGAAACCTAAAATGTGCATCTTAAGGGAATGCTTTGATATCAGTAGAGAGGGAGCTGTTTCAGAATAAAACTTCTGTTAAACTTTACCCAGGATAATTTTAAAGATACATTCTCATGTTCAAGGTGTTGAAAAGCACCGCATTTTCATTTAGTGTGCACATGTGTTTGGAATATATCTGGCCTGTACTTTGTGGTACCCAGTCATTAACCTCTTTTGCACACTCATTCTTTGAAGCATTAAAGGTGTGGATTTTAATTCTGACATTAAAGAGCTATTTGAGGTCAGTGTTCTGATGTGAAAGTTTGCTTTTGCCAATCTATTAAAAATCAAATAGTTTTACAGCATAGCTTATGAGGCTTGAGTCACAGAGCAAGTTTTCTGACATGTAGTAAACCACAAAGCCTCCACTTAATTTGTGAACATTGATGGGCTGGTGTAAACTGGCATTGCTACTTTGATGTTTGTAGAGTTGTGCCAATTTACAGCAGCTCAGGAATCTGGTCTATTGTTCCTGCAAGCATCCTATGACATTTTAAATTATCAAGATGATCTTTCAAAGACAGCCAAAATATTAGAGTAACATTTCCCTCCCAAATTCTCTCAGGAGACTTGACTTATTAAAAAAATAAATTACACCCAATGTAAGTTTTATATAAATAATGTTCTTTTTATATAAATAAAAATTTATTTCACAAGAATGCATAATTTACTTGGAGGCTGAAGGCGTGATTTCCTCTCTATGGATGTAACTGTGAATCAGAAAGGCAGACAGTGCTCTCCCATACCTAAGTGAAGCAAGGGATGTTTGCTTATGCTGGTAGGATATAAACAGTTTTAGTGTCCTCAAATAAAGGCATCTCATCTTCTTTGGCCCCTTATTAAAGGTTTACCCTGTCTTTTCCAGCTTTTCCTCCACATCAAGAGTGCATGTAAGAACACGTCTGAGAAGGAAAGAAAGGCAGAAAGTCTTACATTTTCTATCTCTATCTTTAGAGAATGAACATTTTTTACCATGATGCTGTGTTTGATCTTAAAGATGGCATTGACAAATCCAACTGAAAATGGGTATATTATGTAGTGGAGAGGCAAAGATACCAGAAGGTACAGAAATATTCTACAGGGACTACATACAGGATAAGTGCCAGTAAAGTTTAGTGTCCAGTATTGCCTGCATCCTTTTAAAAAGGAGGAAGAAATGAGGAAAGAAATGCTGAAAGCTAAAGCTATATCCACCTCTTTAATAAAAATTAGGTTAGGCTGCTGGCAGAATTGAGTAGCAGTAAGGATTCCACCTGAGATTTCAGGTACCCAGGGGAAGACACATGGATATGGGGAACAGGAAGTAATGGGGCTTCAAGAAAATGTACAAGAAATCTGAAGATGTTCCCAACTCTGCCACAAGGCTCACAGATCTAGTTTTGTGATTTTGTTTTTGGCAAGGACTCTTCACATTAAAAAAAAAAAAAAATAAATAAATCTAGTTTTCCTAACAGTAAGATTCCATAAAAGCAAAGAAAAAAAGTAGAAAAAAGAGCTAAAAGATTAATGGAACCTTTTCAAAATAACAGTATCTGGTGATACAGCTATGTGTTTTGGGTGCTACTATATCAAAATGGCAAAGATCATGACAGGCTTATTTATCAAGTGTTCAACCTTGGAGAACTTTTGGTACATGAGAATATTAATCCCCTCCTACACACATTTATATTCATTCTGAGTTTATGCAGTTAGAGACAAACCTAGAGACCAAAACTATTACCCAGAAAATGAATTTGCACTGACTGTTTCACCATTTGGATGGCTTCCAACTGGCAGTTAAGTGTAATTTAGGTAAATTCACTCATGTTTTTAGACCTGCATTTTAGTAGAAATAAAAGGTCTTGCAGAACACCAGAGATTAACATTTTTAGGATTCAAATTGGATAAATATCATCATCAAAAAAGGAACGGTTTGACAACATAATTCTGGGAAGTTGTTATTTTGCTGTAAGTCAGTGGAAACAGTTATTCCATGTCACGGAGAATTTTTGCAATTTTGAGATTAAATTTGATTTCAGTATGGAGTGAAAAGCAGCAACTTAGAAATTCACAGGTTTGGGGAATGGAGAACAGTCCATTGTCTTGAGGTCATTGTATGCTGGAAACCCTGGAGATGTTCGAGGAATGCATTGTCTTGCAGCCTAAAATTTGGCAAGAGAAATAAACAGAAGATCAAGAAATTTTTGATGGGACCTTCTATTCCTAAGCAAGGCTGACTAAATGCCATAGAACAGAACATTTGCCAAATCAGTAATTTCATTTTCTGTGTCATGTACATGTGTGTAACATGTGTAACAATACACCAGAAGACTGTATGGCTGCTATGACAGAGATGATTCACTATCATTGTGATGTTGTAGGGCAATTGCAATGGCAAATAAAGAGCTCAGGTGAATAAATTCTTCTCCTTCAAAATACTTAGTGATGAAGACCTTTGTTCCTCAAACCCAGCTGCTTTTTTTTTTAAGTACTCTGAAGAAACATCTTGGAAATGAAAGGATGCATTTGAACGGACATTAATGCAGGTTAACTATCAAATGGACACTTGGAGGGAGACACATATTTTAAAATTAAGGGAACACTCAGAAGAAAAGGCATTTTTAATAAAATCTATAAAAAATGGATATACAAATGGACTCAAACTAAACAGATCTGTGCAGCAACATCAGGAAAGAAGAGACCTCATCAGAGACTCATACTCTGTTATCTAACTTTTGTGTAGCCCTGTCTACTGTTCAGAAGAACAGATTTCTGGTTGACTAAGAATGATGGAGAGCTGGAACTGGAAATTATTTGACCTGTGGTGTCTGTAGAACAGCATCACTTCAGATGTTCTCTGTCATTTTAGGACACCTCAGAATTCTAGTGTATGGTTTTGCTATTTCTGGAGAGAATCATAGAATCATAGAGTAGTTAGGGTTGGAAAGGACCTTAAGTTCATCTAGTTCAAACCCCCCCTGCCATGGGAAGGGACACCTCACACTAAACCACATCACCCAAGGTTATGTCCAACCTGGCCCTGAACACCGCCAGGTGGAGCATTCACAACTTCCCTGGGCAACCCATTCCAGTGCCTCAACACCTGCACAGTAAAGAATTTCTTCCTCATAT
>JAOEHY010039477.1:0-18442 GCA_025447955.1 Psilopsiagon aurifrons
GCTTCAGTCCCTTTTGGAGAGATGGAATCTTGGTACCTCGAGGAAGAAGGGTGAATGCTCCTTTTGAGTAGTCAGCTCTTGCTGTTGATTGAAGCTGTAGAAAATTTGCCATCTCAGGGGTGTTTTCAGTGAAATTTCGTATTTTAACGGGAGGGTATTTCTGAGAAACCAAATTTTCCTTCATTTTGATACAATTCCGAACTGGAACAAACAAGGGTATTTTGGTGGAAGTGCTGACAAAAATACTGCTCCGTGTCTGGGCTGGCTCTCTCTGACAGTTGCTAGGAGCCAAAACCGAGTGTGGCACTTCAGAATCTGACTTGATGTGTGGGAACTAATTTTTACCTAGAAAAAAATCGGATCACATGGATGCAGAGATATTTTGTTTGCCTTTTTCCCCCGTCCTCCTGCCAACTCGGGCTGAAATTAGAACAGTGAAAGTCAGTGAGTTGCTACAAGAAACCCTGTCTTTTTAACAGCTCAGACTTAGCAACCTGGAATTAAAGTTCACGTGTGTCAGATGGAGTCGAAGTTACAGAGGATACATTTTTGTTGTTGTTTTTCCTTCAGCAAAACCAAGGTTTCAATCTTCAGGGCAGCCCCCACTTGTGTGGGTTATTTTTGCCAGTGGATGCTTGCCTGGTGTAGCAGAGTTCTTCAGGAGTTGCTGTCCTGCTTTCCATCTGCAAGTAACTGGTTTCCATGCATTTGTGTTCAACTGACCCGAATTCTAAGACTGGTCTTATGGAATGAGTTGTGTATTCCTTATCACAGGCTGTGGTATCAAACACTTGCACTTCCCTTGTCCATGTCAGAACATGTAATCTTTAAATTCGCAGAATCCCAGCCTGGTTTGTGTTGGAAGGGACCTTAAATCTCATCCAGTTCCAACCGCCTGCGACGGGCAGGGATACTTCACACTAGAGCAGTGAATAGGGAGGTCCTCATTTCCTTTTGATTTAGTGTGTTTTTCCTTCCTGCCATAACTTTCCATGCCTTCATACAGAGGAATCATTAGACCTGTGCAACCCTCACTGGAGGAAGGTATGTAATGAAGGAGGGCCCTCCTTTAGAGACAAGACTGGGCAAAGATGAGGATCGTTTTGGAGGTTGAGAGGAGGGAAATGGCACTCCAGCATTCAGGCACTGGTGATGGCTTAGTAAGGAAGCTGATCATCTAAACTAACCCAGCTGTGGTAGTATAGGAGCTAAGAAACCATTGAGGAGAGTGCAGGTGAGGTGTGCCCTGCCATGCTGCAAGACAATGGGCAGTAACATCAGAGCCAGCCCCAGTCCGTGGTTTCATAGCTCAGTTCACCTGGTAGAGATCAAATCCTGACCCATTTCTTCAGCAGCAGGAGGACTGAAACTTAAAGGTTGCTGCCACCAGCAAAAGTGATTTATGGGAAGATCATTTTCTAACCTTCTACACTTGTTCTTGTCTCTACAAGTGGCATTCTCCCCAATGGTGAGGCAGCTGGAGCACATCATGAGGGCACGAGTACCAAGCAGCAATATGTTTAGACAAGCCTCCTCACCCAGTAAGTGTCATCTCCATGGCAATCCATCCTTGGGGCAGAAAGGGAGGCACTTGCCTTTCCTTATGCTTCACTGTGATGGTGCTCAAATGCCTTTGAAATGAAGATAAGAAGTGCGAATGTCACAGAGCCTTGTGGTTGCTGGGAAGGAAATACAGATTTTTGCAGGCACCAGGGGAACTGTGAATGCAGGAAAGGATCAGGAAATCATTGGCTGACTTGCCTGGAGAATTAGGATGCCAGTAAGACGTGACAGTGTCTATCAGCAGCTGCCATTTCACAGCAGTGTCCACTGTGAGCATGGGGCAGCGGCCCCAGTGGCTGGCAGTTTCAGCACTTGCATGATTCTTTCTGGTAAAAGCCCATCAAAAGGTGTTTGTTTCAAGACTTGAGTGTCATCTTTAACGCAGATTCCTCCATAATTCCCTTATTTGATTTGGTAGCTAACTATGTGATGTAGTTATGCTGATACAGTGAACAACAGGTTTCAAAGTACGTTCTTTTGATGAGCAGAATCAGTTTCGTTAATTCTGTCTAGCACAAAATCAAGGGCAGGACTGGAAATCAGTCAGTATTCCTGGGGCCTGGTCCGGGTGCTTTCACTGCTATGTAAGCACCTGCTGATGCTGAAGCAGAGCTGAGCTGTCAGCTCTACAGTAGCGATCTCAAACTGATACAAACAGCTTAAGCCCCTTTTGCAAAGCTGCTTTTTAAAGAGCAAAGAATTGAACTTGCTACAGACTGTGAGATTTTTTAAGGAGCTGGGTTTTTCATTTAAGAGGATTAATGTAATTAGCATGTTTACTTAAGCAGTAAACAGAAAGCAAATGAAGCGGCGTTCTTACTACTGCGGAATACTTTTAAAGATGGATTTTCCATGGGATAAAATACTTCCTTGTAAGCCTGCTTTTGTTTTCCTGCAATAATAATTTCTAGCTGGTGACCTTTGTTGTTCGGCTCCATTACTCTGTGCCTGGAGGGTTTGTGTTGGTGCGTTTCCCAAGTCTGTGCAGTAAACAGTAAAGTCCCAGAGACGATTTCCAGGACCACAGCTGGGATCCCGGGGAGCAAATGTCTGCCCATTGAGATTCCACTGGGACTGTTTATCCCAGCCCACTGCAGGAGCGAGTGCTGGGGCTGCATGTGGTGAAATAGACTCAAGTTATAACTCTTTGGCAATGGATCCTCTGTAGCAGTGCTGCAAGTACAGTACGCTCAGTTTACATCTACAAACCCATCAGTATTCATTCTTTCTTCTGTACCAACCAAACCAAAGGTGCACAGCCTCTTGTAACAGTAAAAATAAGCATGGTTAGTTGGTTCAGACTCTGTAGGAGCTCCAGTACCTCTGTCACTGAAAATGTATTTCATGAGCTAACGATGATTAAAACCTCTTCCTTCTAACAACAGAGGGGGTTGAGGGATTAATGATGGAAATTTAATCAAAGATGGAAATCTAATTTTCAGTTTGATTTTGGACACTTGTGCATGAGTAAAGTGTTTGGAAACATAAGAATAGGATGAGAACCTTAGATATGGCACTAGTGGTTAATTAAAAAAGTGATTCAGCACTGATTTAGCATTCATTTCTGTGAGGTTTTTTGGGGTAGCAGAGCTGGGCAGGCTGTGATTTGCCCAAGTGGGATGTGGAAAAACTCCTGGCTTTGTATGTTTTGGTTCACTATATCACTGAGACCACTAAGAGCCAGATGAAGTGCCCGCCATAAGGTTACAGGAGCATGGCGCAGATGTAGTAATAGCTTGGCCCCACAGGTCTTTGGGTTTTTGTCATGTTGGATGGTGTTTCCTGGCATGATGTCTCCATAAAATAAAGTAACATGCTTCTATATCAGGAATGTTTAAATATTATGGGCTTGTATCAAAATCCTTTATAAAGCCTGCAGTTCTGCAGGGACTCGGGGTGGTGAGAGGTGGATAAGCTCATGGCTTTGTAACTCTAATCTCGTTAGTTAAAAGGTGCCTGCTGATAGTTTCATTTCACAGCTGAATTTTTTAATTATCTCTGAAGATGGATTTTAGCTTCTCAGTTTTGGCCATCAAGTAGCATAACCCGCAACACAGGGCGCAGAAGGAAACCTCAGATTGAATGTGCTGCAGGTCGTCCTTTAGCTCTGAAGCTCTATTTATCTGCACAGGAAAGTTTTAACTTGACCTAAGGAAAAAAGAACAAATCAATAAATCCAATGAGGGTTTGCGATGTAGCTCTGATATAAAATGTGATTTATTAAGTCTGTAAAAGCAAAAATCTGTTATATACTGCTGCCTCTGGGGGAGTGTGACAGCTGAATGGTTAAACACAACCTGGTTTAAATGTCCTGTGTTTTGGCTTCGTCATAGATAAAGGGTGATGTTGAAATAGGTATTGAATTGAAATAACCAAACAGCAAATTTTATGGGTGTTTTCTTATATATGAATCTACATATGTATACACATTTAAATATGTATATGTGTGTATATAGATTACATATAGGCAGTAAAATACATCTGGAACACTGGCTTTGAACAGGATTGAAACCCTTGCAGTTTTTGAAGCTGCTTCCATGAGTTTACCAGCACGGGGCAGGTACTTGATGCGCACAGGCACTCCTGCGCAGCTTCACCCATTACACTTCACCCAATTTCAGAAAGGGTAAGTTTAGTTAAAACCCCAGCCAAGTGACTCAGGTTCTTAGCTAAAACTGAATGAAGAAACAGTGCCGTTGCTTTTTCCTTCAGGATGTAAGGAAGGCAGTCTTATTCTAGATGCCAAAAATACTGCATTCGGGGGAGAGGGAGGGAAGGGGGAAGCAATACATTGCACTTTGAAGCTTTCAAGCTTACTAGGTAGCACAAAACATCAAACTACTGCACATCTAGATGGAGGTTCACGTCTTCCTCTTAGAAAACATCAAGAGCTTCGGGTATAGTCATTACAAAGGGGGCCTAGTTAGCAGAGAAACTAATTAAGACCCTGTGTTCCCACACACTGCTGCTTGTGAGGCTCTGGAAGGTTGTGAGGAGGAGCTGCTGCAGATGAGCTGTACCTGGTCGATCAAGTGGCTGATCTCTGCAGCTGTGAGACCTGCAATCCATCACACCCAAGACATCCATCTGTTTGACTCTTTCTTTTCGCTTCTAACAACACGGGAATTGCTGCAACTGCTTCATGAGAACTGAGAGCAGCTGTTAAATCACTGCTGAGGGGCCTGGGAAATAGAGACTGGGTTTATTTTCCCTCATGGAGTGATGGATCCTTAGGGCGTCCCTACAGACTGACCCAAAGCACTGAGTAGGATAAGAAACATGAAAGAGCTATACAAGGAGGTGGTGTATATTGCTGCAGAAGGGCTGGATCAGAGCGCAGTCTCTGCAAATGACTGGCACCCATGGTTTGTTAGAGAAGCATCTAATTCTGCATTTGATGTAAGCTTTGAAGGCAGAGATGGACTGGATTAGGCTGGTGGGGTGTGTGTAAGAGGCAGTTGTTGAACACAGAGCAGGAGCAGGCCACGTTTCAGAACTGTTGGTGGAGATTTTTCTTCTGCATTGTTTTTGCCAAGTTCTGGGCCACTGCTGAGTTTTAGGGGTATCTTCAAGGAGCAGTAGCTTGGCTTCATAGGGGAACGTTATGTCAGGCTTCCTTGCAAGAAAAGTCGAATATAAAAGCCTGTAGTGAAATAACAATTTGTTCTCTTCACTATTCTCCTGTCTGCTCGTTGTCTTGTATCTTCTTTCCCCTTTTCATTTCCCACTTACTCAATGTGCTGCAGGGCTACTACCTTAAGCAGCAAATTAATTGGGTAAGCAGAAGCTTGGTTTTACTGCATATTTATCACCTTCCACCCAACCGGCTCTTGACACGTTGGACTCTCCAATCAAAGAAAACCGTGACAGTTGCATTTTCTTACCTTTTTTTACCGAAATGTTATTTTACTGCTATAACTTATTCCCAGTGTCATGAATGCTTAGGCCATGGGGCTGTGAACTCTGCCTTCTCTATTTTGCATGCTGCCAAGCTTGGTCAAATGAGTGAGTAAATAACATTTTCTCCTTTTAGCTAAACAAGCTTTTGAGGAATTGTGATTCTGCTGAGATCAGTGGGAAAATAATGAGTTGCATAAATAACCCAGAGGAAAGGGTAATGATTTTAAGTGGCCAGCAATGAGGAGAAATAAGTAACCATCAGCACTATGTATTGGCTACTATTTAGGATTATTTGAGTAAAAGAATAATGAAATAGAACAGAAATCCAAAATGAGCTGTATAACATCTAGGAAAGTTTGACTTTTTGGTGATTGTCCTTGTGAATGATGAAGGGTGAGCCATGCATTCTGCTATTCCTGCTGCCTGGTCTGGTGGCAGAGGTGATTAGCTATTGCCTTGCTCTATTTTCTGAAGCATGCGGCGTTTTTGGAGGTCTCCTCCATCTTTGAGGAGAAACACGAGTTTCTTTTGCATTGTTTGTGTGAATCTGGTGGTTTCTGGAATAGCTGGGAGGACCTGAACCCGCAGCTTGGTGATATTTTGATGCAGTTTTGTAATGACCTTTCTGACCACGTGAACAAGGAGCATTTTATAAGCATTTCTGAGCCCCTCTGAATTCTTGTAGAAAATGTTAAGATTTGTGAGTATTTGCCCTTGTTGGGCTTGGCACTTCAAATAATTTAATATTTTGTCACTCTTTCCTCACAAAGATGTGCTCTGTTCTGTCAGTTATCTTGGGCGGTTTCTTGGCTTTGGCTTTACTTCATAGATTGTCTATAATGGCAAGTTATTTTGCATCATGGACTTCTCCAAGCTGTCTCTGAAAATACGTCGTTTCTCACAGCTTCTGGAGTGTCCCTTCAAAATGCACTGCATATTGAACACCCTCAGGCAGTGAGTGTTCCCCGCTGCTGTAACTCAGAACTGGTTAAATGGCAAGCCCTGGAGAACTTCTCAATTACTTTGAAGAAGTTCTAAGCATCTGTGATATGTATAGAATTAATGGCATATTTCTGCTCCTGAATATTGAAGAGACTACCCTCTTGTGGCTTTTAGGACCTTGCTCTGGTAACTGGAATTGAAATACATTGAGTACAGAGTTATGTTTAGCAATCCTTTCATGGGTTCTGCTGGTTTTCTGTTATTCCTTTTCTGGAATTTGCGATTAAATGCAAACTCATAGGTCTGAATTCCCTGGGAAGATGCCTGAATATCTGCTGGGGAGTCTGTGGCTGACCTTGTCTGTGGTCTCCTCTGGTTTCACCAGCTTCAACCTCATGAAGAAGAGAGCTTGTTCTCTCAAATGATGATTTGAAGGAGTTTTGATAACTCGTCATCTCTGTTCTTGATTTGGTTTTAAGTGGGATTTTTTCCACCCAGTGCTGCTATGTCTGTTGGTCCAATAGAGTGAACAAGCAGCTCTCTATCAGAAGGAGCAGATTATAGTCAATTAGATGTCTCTCTAATTGTCGAAGAAAAAATTCAAAGGTATCGAGAGAAATTCCAAATGCAGCCAAAAAACCTGCTTTGAGATTTATTCTGTGAAAGGACAAGCTAATGAATTTAGGTCTTGTAATCCAGGATAAAGAAAACAGAACTGTGAAGGGGAAGGCTGGTAAAGCTCTGGGAGCTGTAGGGGTAACAAACAGGCATGACAGCATGACATGATGAGCCAACAGAAATGACAACTGCAGTAATGTGCCAGTCTGAGCCCTGGAAGAAAGCAGCAGCAAAGTGCTGATTTCTGGGAGAGCAGGAGCAGATCTGGAATTAGCAGTTTCATGTTTGGGAGCAACATCGGGAAAGCATTAGGGCAGAGATGGGAGGTAGGGGGAGTTGTGATGGCTCTGGGGCAGAGGCATTTCTGGGGTGGTAGCTGTGGGTGTGCGAGCAGATAAAAGGAAGCTCATGTTTCTGTCTTCCTTACAATCATGGTAGCATGTCCTCTTGTTTGTGTGTGCTTTGGAGGAAAGCTGGCTCTTCCATAGCCATAGCAACGAGTCATTGCTATGGGTTTTATCAACTCTGCTGTAATCTCTGGTTTTCGGTCCAGAAGAGGGATCTAAACTGGCTCTGGAAATGACCTTTTAGTCAATCAGACCATGATGTGGTACCTTTGATCACACATCTCTTTGCTTTTCTTAGGTCAGTGCTTTTTATTTCTCTGATGTCCTCAGAGGCTGCTGCTAGTAAGTGGTGGTAACCATGTATTATTATTCTGTCTTTCAAGGCCATACTTTGAAAACCCTCCTCTAATTTTAGTGAGTCTGGACCAAACTTTTCTCCTTTCAAGCCATGAAAGAGATTAATCTCTTTTGGCGTTTTAAGATATTGGGAAGATATTTTTCCCATCTACCATTTATATCCAGTAACAGCATCATAGGTGTGGGGCTGCTTTTCTTAGGCATATGCAGGGACAGCATAAAAGGTCAGGCAAATTCACTATATGATGTGGCACTGACTGCTGTGTGGACAGAAAATCCTCCATGTAAATGCTTGGATGGAGCATGCAAGGAGGATGCACCTCCACGGGTCAGCCCTTCTCCAGCAATTGCAGGGAAATTCCAGGCATTTCTGGGGGGTGTAGAAAAGGGTGTGAGCCACTGTTTGGGCCACCACTGCTAATAGTTGCATATGGTTAAGCTATTCCTTTGGCCAGTGTGCTGGGGATGGCAGAGAACATTCCACCTCCTCTATCCCCAAAGAAATGCTCCCTCTGTCCTGCACATGAATCACATAGGCTGCTTTACCAGCATTGTATTGGTGCTTATGAGCATACCTGGAGCTTCAATGTGAACTGGCTAAGCACAGGGCAGATACCAGACTTCTTCTGTTCTTTATTTCACTCACAGATTCCTGGAGAAGGTACAATTTAATGCAGTAAATTCACCCTGTTCCCACAAAGAGAAATGCTTTCAGAAAACTGGATTTATTACAGGACAAGGCTTTGCTTCTTAGAGCACAACTTTTCTGTGCTCACTTGTTTCTGGTTACAAGCAGTGTATATTCCCTGCATTGCCATTAGTTTCTGTTTCCTTCTCAAACTCCAGGTTTCTTACCTGGGGCTCCACTTCAGAAGTTCAGGCACGTGCTGGTGTTGTCATTGATGATCTCCTGGTGTGAGATGGAGCTCAGACTGCTGCTTTCTTCTTTGGCAAGGCAAGTCTGCTTCTCTTGCTTCTGAGGGGCTCCCTCAAGTTCTGCTCAGCTGTGAATGTGGAACTCGGGCACGTGGAGTCTGTGGCCTTGTGGCTCCAAGCCCCAAGAATTCACTGGAATAATAAATCTAATTTATGTGTATGTATAATAAATGCTGAACTCTTCACTCACAGTTTACTTAGAGATTTGACACACGGTAATTTTAGGCTTTTCAGAAGGTTTGCATTTGGTTTTTTTTTATATATTTCTAATGCTTTGTAAAAAGAAGTCTTAAAAGGAGCAAAATGGGTGTTTGCTTTATTATGTTAATGTAATACCTACACGAAATTTAAGGCCACCAAAGAACAAAACCAAATCCATTAGTAATTGAACTGCACAGTGCAATCTATTTAAAGCTATCACCATTTTGACAAGCTGGAGGGAAACTCATTTAAAGGAAATGCCATCCTCGTGGCTGAAGTTTGATTAGCTTCCAGCGTGTGTGGAATGTTGAAAGTCGCTTTCTCCTCCTCCTCTTGATTTGGTATTAGACCTTCTTTAGCAAAAGCCTTGGGATATTTGTGACTCTATTCTTGATGATGTATTGGATGACAGTTTTGTAATGAATTTCCCCAGGTTTATGTCAGTTCCTCAACTGCTTCTTTTTTGCATCTTACTTAACACCATTTGTTTTCTTCTTTTTTGTTTCTTTGTTCTGTTGGGAAATAGCTGACACATTCAGAAATTGGCAGAAATTTGAGGTGAAAAAGGTAAATTGAGACACAGGTCAGTGAAACAGCATTTCAGTCATCTGCATTGCTGGGAGGCAGATGAGGGCTGCAGTCCCTCAGCCACCATAAATCCCTGAGTCCTACTCTGTTGCATTGCTTTGTCTTGCATGCTGCTGAGGTCCAGGTAAACATATCCAGAAAGCAAATTCTTTGCTTATTCACTATCAGGATGCTCAATTTGGGAGACAAAGCTGCTTCTAGTCTCCCTGAGACAGCTTCCTTCATAGCTCTGAATTGGCTTTGATTCAGAGATGCTGAAAGGTGGCCTGTTCCTCCCCATGGCCTATAGATAAGGCAGTGATGATCCACTGTTCAATGCATAAGTGAGTTGTCTGTGATGTTTGCATGGTGACTCATTGCTGCAGTGAAAGAAAGAGCGTTTTCATTTACGCGTCTCCCAAAATCACATGTGAAGGCAAAACGTGTCCTGTCCAGAGAGATGCAGGACTGATGTCAGAACACCCTTTGTGGGATTCCTATGCTTCAGGTGGCCATAAAGAAAATGACCCTCCAGACCCTTTTGCAACTTAGGGAAGTGTAGAACAGAATGATGAGATTTAAGGAGTACAGATTTAAGAGCCACCTCACCTGCAGAGCAGCTACCTCTCATTTACTTGCTCTCCTGCAGGCTTCAGAGTTGTCTGCTAGGCTTAAGACCTTATAATTTATTTCAGCTGGAAGGTAAGTAAGTATATTTCTTGATGTGCCACCTTTTCCTTTGCGTTGTTCTAAGAGGCTGAGTTGGCAGATGAAGGGCCTTTTCTGTAACTTATGTTCATCAACAAGTCTCTCATCAGTTTCTCTGTCATTTTCTCTCTTGCACTGATAAATCTGAGCACACGTTGCACCCTGCAGTGAGGAAGAAAGGAGCCTGCATCATGGTAATGAGCAGTGCAAGGTCCCTGAGAGGCTCCTGAGCTGTTCTGCAAAAGTCTGGCCTCTCTAAACCCCAGCCTCTCCAAACCCCAGTGTATCAGGGAGAACAATCCCCTTGCCACTGAAATTCCAGTGCCAAAACATATACACCCTCTTTTAAGTACAGGTTTAAGGGGGAGTAGATGACTTGAGAGAGAAGTTAAGTTAGTGCCATCTAATGACAGGTAGCCATGAACAGCAGTGTGCTTATTTTTCCAGTCCTGGTTTGCTGCTTTCTTCCTTTGCCTTGTCCTTTGCTTCTGTTTTGTCCCTGGCATATTTATGGATGTGATTTTGCTGTACATGCGTGAGTGGTGGGATCTGCATCTATTTTTAAACTGCCAAATATAATCTTAGAAATGCTCAAGTGCATTGCTCAATTCCAGAATGACTTGCTATGGAAGCCAGGTGGCTGTGCATAACTTTCTTGTCTAAAGAGTAGTATCTTCCCAGAAATACTTGCAGCAGCTTCAAAAAAGTCACTTGTTGAAGTCTCGGATAAGAAGGGCTCTTCCTGAGTGTGCAAACTCTGCCATCAATTCCCGCAGCATGTCTATTTGATTTGTTTGCCCTAAAGTTGCCTGGTGTAGCTGCCGCATGACTTCATCTGGTCTTGAAGTGATACAGGAGAAACAACTGCATCTTCCTCTTTCCTAGGAATGCCCTCATTTTCCTACTGCTTCCTATTCTCTGGACACTGTGGCAGTGATGTGTGTAAATTTTATGCCCAAACTAGCAATTTGAGCCTTGTATCGTCAGGTGAGAAGGGCCCAGTTGTTTTGTCTGGATCACTGTGGTTTTGTTGCTAGGATTTTACACCATTAAAACACCTTCTCCTGGGAAACAAATGAAGTTGCTTTACCCATCTACTGAAGTTGTATTGAACAGGTTTACAATGTGAAACTCCATTTGTTTTGCCTAAAGTGACTGAACCATTCAGTTGAGGATTATATGCCTGTGGGAACAGCTATGGCAAATGGGCATTCGCGACTAGTATGGAGCTTGAAGGGGCAGGGACCTTTGCATAAACAGGGATAAAGTAATCCCTCTTGTGAGGCTGGAGATGCTCTTCCAAATTGGTATTTTAAAATGTACTGAGGAAGGTGTAGTAATGCAATGGGACTCACTGCACATGAGGGGGATGCCCATAAAGATCTCTACTGTAGTATGCAAGGTTTTGAGCTTCATGAAAAGTTGGTGTGCATTAAAATTAGCTTTAAACTCAGCAGGCACCCGCAGCTAGAAATCCTGCCAATGGCAGTCTTATTGACTGCCCAACATGGGGTTCCAGGGAGCAGGGACTTGAGTGACTACAGTGAAAAATCTTTGGGTTTTAGCCCTATTGGCGCTGTGTGTGGTGTGCAGATAGGAAAGCACCACTTCATGTTGCCACTAAAATCTTAGAGTGGTGGCTGCAAGAGTTTTGGTATTATCCTAAAAAGGTATAGATTTATTCATCATCTTTTAGATACCTGCAGACAAATGGAAGTCTCCAAAGGATGGAGAGGTGAAAGACACAGAATATGTGACTGGTGAGGACAGGCTGAGAGGCTGGGTTTCTTCAGAACAAAGAGGGCTCCGGTGGCTTTGCAATATAGGAAAGATTGTTATGAAGAGAATTTTCATGAGTTATTGTTTGGCTGTTGCAGAAAAGAAGAGAAGCAAATTATGAGTTCTGACTTACATGTTCCAAATGTAGTCTGTGAAGCATTAGAGCTGACTGCTTGTGGAAGTTGTGAAATCCCCTTCACTGATTAATTCACTGCAGGTTTAAATATGTTTGGATGATTGCTAGTAAAAGATGACTTAATATGCTTTTTATCCTGGCCCAGAAGTAGGAAAAAGAAAAGGCAGTCACTTGAAGTCACTGTCAGCTCTTTGGACTCATCTCCATCTGCATCTTAAGATGAGGAACAGATATTTACAGAGTTGCTGTAGGTTTAAATAACACTACACTGACTATCATTTTCTTGGCCATCTGTGTGAGGGGACCCAAAGATGACACCAGAGCTGCTCCAAGAAAGCAATTCCGTGTTAAATCCAGTAGCAGATAGAGGCTGAGATACCGTTCTGCAGACAAGAAGGCTGTAGTCTTATCAACAATAGTAAATGCATTTTTTTTTTCATCAGTGAGTGTTCAAAATAGTAAAAAACAGTTTTGGAATTATGAAGGCCTTGGCAAGTATAATACGAGGTACATAAAGCTTCTTATCTGAATCAAGAAGGAAGTAAATTGGACAGAAATATACTAATCTGTGTCATCCAGTGTTTGGGAGCTAAGGCACAGGGTCTCATTTGTAACCAAAATGGGCTTGGAAGTAGAAGCTAGATCCCAACAGTAGCTCAGAAGTAGACTCCAGATGTCTTTAAAACTTAATAGTATTTTCTTAGTTGCTAAAGGAGCTAGATCCTAAAAGGAGTTGGAAAAGGTACATTGTGAAGTTGCATGGAAGTTTTATAATCCTGGAAGAGACTGTTCATTTTACCTAGCCAAGATGTTGTCCTTGCTAAGCCAGGAAAGGGTCTGTGGTGTTGCTGCTCCTTTGTCAGGAACTGAACTGTGCAACTATGGAGAAAGGCTTTCTGAATTGATTCAGAGGTCAGAAGTAGAGAAGCTGTGCATTGAACTTGGTTACTGCTTTAAGAACTTCAAAAAGAACAAGCAATTTAAAACACTTAGTAATGTGAGGATATGTACATCAACATGAAAAGAGGCTTCACTTTGGGAGTTCTTGTTAAAAACCAAAATGAAACAAACCAAAACCTCCAAACCAACCCCCAAACAGACTTTCATAGTAAAAATGTTGAACCATTTAAGTGTATTGCAGTATCTGGTACACTTTAACAGCTGCATTACAAGATAACCCATTATTTGTGCATTATGTAGGATTAATGCTTACAGTAAACCACTACTGGAAGAGTTAAAATAGCTCAGGCATACTGCATAGGGAAAGGTGTTTATGGAAAAGGTGAGAAGCCGAACCTCAAACACTGAAACATCCGATGTTGATGCAATTCCATTTTTATAAAATAGTCATTCATTGCGTTAACATTTTCCTTGTGTGTTTGCTTTTCCTGATGGCCTGTTGGGAGCCAAAAAGAGACTAAAATCAGATGATGATGATGATGTGTTTCCTCTTTCCCTTCTTCATAACGTTCAGGTTAATTCTTCAGCATTTAGCTGTATAATATGTGCTGCCCCTTGTGTTATCCCTGGGAGATCTTCTCAGACCCTGAAAGTAAATTAAATAATAGGCAAGGTCTAAAGGAAAGGATGTTTAAGTTCTTATTTCATCTGGAATGCCCCTTTCAAGCTCCCTTTCTCCTGCTAGGCTTCTTTTATATTTGATTAGCTCTACGAGATGGATTTTGACATTTAAAGTATGTGTAATAGAGAATAATGACATAGTTGGGATTACAGAAAAATATTTGCCCTTGAAAATGGTAATGCTTTGTTAAATACCGTTTGCATCATATCCAAGCGTAATAAAATAAAAATGGAAATGTGAATGATTGTGATGGGAATGAATAGTCTCAGAGTGCGACAGAAGAAGGCAGAAGAGAGGACCTTGGTGATTTCAGTAAAGCAATAATTTAAAGCACAGCTTTAGATGGATTCTGCACAGTGTGGGCTTGCTGTGTTTCCAACCCTGATAGTTTATGTTTGGTTGAAAAAGCCCAACATCCAAAATAAAACATGCCTGAATTAACAGTATAAAAGTGAAACCTAAAAAGGTACCTCAATTAAATACAACCAATGGTCTTCCAGGCAGCTCAGACCTTGCACAAATCCTTAGAGAAACTCCCCCGAGTGCCACAGTGTGTCAGCGCCTTGGATGTGAGTACATTTGTAGGGCTGTGCTGTTAATGCTGCTGAGAGGTTACAGGAAAAGCTTTGCTGGGGTGGGGAAACCAGAGGTTATACGCAGTGTGGATCATTCTTGATTTGTAGTGTGGCTCCTGTGAGAGCTGTGTTGGCACAGCGGGGCCAGCTGAGGGCTGGAACAGAAGGGTAGTGCATGGGAGAAGGTCTATTATCTGTTGTCCAGGATAGCCAGTGTGTCATCTGCAGGGGAGTGGTTGGGGGCTCTGGAGCACACGTGTGAACAGTTCATCCTCAGCACCTCTCTTTCCTCTATAGTGGTGTACAGATGGATTTATTTCTGGTTATCTGGTCAGGGGTGAACTGTGCTGAGACTAGAAAATAGGATGAGGAGTCTTCCAGGGCCATAGGGATCTGTTGTACTTGGTTTGGTTTGCAGGTGGTTGGGCTGTTTTATTGGTTTTCACTCAAGTCGTCAAAGTCATCAGTGTGCTCTTGAACCCAGAACCCTCCTATGGGCTGGGATGCACCCCCAGAGTGTGAACAGCAGCTCAGGGAGGGGATACTGCCCTCTCTGTGCTCTGGGCTGGAGGAAGGATCTCTCAACAGATGTGTTGCAAAGCAGGAGTTAAAGAATGTGTTTAGCATCAGGGATGACAACAGTGGCAGGTGAATGAATGTGAATTTAACTTGGGCTATTTCATTTGGTACTTTGGAAATGATGCTTTTAAGTGCAAAGTGATAACAGCTATATTGGCTCAATGTGGGCAAAGAATATTAGTCAGCAGTAAGAAAGGTGGTTTGATAGACTGATAAAAATTGAGTACGTGGTGTAAGACTACCTGGGCTGGGTTGAATGTGTCAAATGTGAAGAAGCAAAATAGTGCCCTTGCTATGACTTGGCTGCACTTCGGTAAATGTTCCAGCTCTTCTGGACTGCTTATTTTTATGTAAGGACTTGCACCAGGATATTAATCATGGCATCTAGCTATTAATCTTTTTTATAGTATCAGTGTCACTGTTGTCTATGTTCAAAAATGCATCTTCGTAAGCGATAATGAGTCATAGTTGGGCTGTTACAGTTGCTGGTGAATACTTCTCCATGGGTTCAAATGACTTGCTGCAGAACATCAGAAATATTGCAAAAGATGCCGATGATACTGCTGCTGGTTTAGATTACGGTTTGCTCAAAGTGATGGAACTGATGAAATTCAAACACATTATCCCCTTAATGTCAGTAATGCAAAAAAGAATCTGTCCAAAGTCCAGCTGGATTTTCGTTGTTGTTTTTCTTGTTAATATGAAGTTCCTTTTTGCCCCGTATGGATTCATTTGTGCTTGGAAATTCAGGGAAATTCACCACATGCAAAATGACTGTAATGTAGTGTCTGGATCTGTGCATTCTTAATGGGTCACAAAGGAGCTTTTCTGTAGAAAGCTCATTCCTAAGCAGCGAGTGCCTTGGTGTCATGACACTTGGGAAGGCACTTCCACAGTAAGTGGTGTTTCACAGAAAAGGTTGTTCCTGTTTTTGAGGATCTCCCACACCTGTCCCTCTCCTCAGTTAATTAAACTTGTAATAAATGTTCATCAAAACAAACTAGTTTGACTCTTTGGGAAGTATTGGACCAAACTGTTAAAGAGGAGCTCTGGAGGGAGCTTGGCACAAGCAGCAAAGCTCTAGTCCCTCAAACTGGCCCCGGGTGACTTCAACTGTCTTATGCCTGGAAAACTCATAGCTTATGTGTTAAAGTGGGGCAGAGTAAGATGGAGAGAGAGAAAGCTGAATGCAAAGGGACAAGAAGGAATAAACTGGCAGGAAACCAAGCTGGATGCTCCAAGAGGGAATAGCTAATTGGGTATCATTAATGCCTTTCAGATAATGGTATCCACACACCTGAGAAACATTGTCTGCCTGTCACAGCAGCCTTGTTCTGCCTCGTGGTGTGATGGTTCCTTCTGTCTGAAGCACAGATTTGCATTCAGATCCATTTCACACCCAACAGAGTGTCCTTGCTCAGTACTTTGCCGTCAGGCATGGAGAGAACCCTTCCTCAGCTCCAGGTTTGTACACATGCTCTCTGGTTCACTTAGATGATCGTTGTGCCCAGGTCTTTGTAGTAAAAAATTACATTTGATATAGAGGAGAATGTAAAAAAGTCTTCTTCTACAACAGAGGAACTGTGGGTGAGAGACTGGAACTAAGAGGAGGACTTTGAAGCAGGTACTTAATTCTCTCTGGGGCTTTTGAATGCAATGCTGTAAGTAGGAAAGATAAATCTGTTTCCTTGGGTTTTTTTTGGTAATGAAGGAATAAAATGTCTCATGTGTGCAGCAAGCCTGCTCATACGGGGATGTCAGAGACATTGCTGGAGTCTTGCCTGAGTAAGAACAGCAGGATGGGAGCCCCATGGTGCAGCTCTGATGTGCAGCTGAAAGAGGTAATGCCAGAGTGGAAAGTAGCCTTCTTTAGAACACATCATGAAGCGGTGTCAGGAAGTGTTTCTACAGACAAAGATAAATTGCTGGCGTGCACTCATCCTATCAGCCAAGAGGAAAAGTTAATTTTAAGTAAGAGAGATAGCAGAGCTGCCTTTGTAGGAATGGTGCAATGCAGAGAGTGGTCCTGATGGGCTTCCCCAAACCAAAACATTACTGCACATTTATAAAGGCAGCCAGAAAGAGGGTTTTGCATCTCTGTGTTCTGCTGTTATTTCTCTTTACTGCGCAAATCAAGCATGATTCAGACTTTCCATAAGTTCTCAGAAAGAGTTGGTCTACATTGCCCTTGGTTTTGAACAACTGATTAATGGCTGATTTGGAGCTTGCTTCAAGAGGGGTATTTTAACCGTTCAGTACGGTGTGATTTCACCTCTGCCTTCAGTTGAACATCTGTGAGGTCTCATGCCAGTGACGGCAGTGGGGCTGGAGAAAGAGCACGGTGTTGGTAGCACCGTGTTGCAGGTCTCCCCTCCCTGTTTCTGCTCGGTTTTGTTCCATCGTTTCTGAGCTTGGGCAGCTGCTGCTCTTCCTGCTCAACTCCACATATTTCACTGGCAATGCAGTCTCCCTTTAATCAGTGCAATGGAGAAAGGTTCTTAGAGACATGAAGCAACCTCAACACTTACTTGAATTTTTACTGGGTCTTGAATTCTTTTGTTGTACTAACAAGTGGAAACCTCAGAACCGTTAGAAAAGCAGTGGTACCAAAATGGCTTCAGATTCACCCTTGATCCTCTCATTATTCTTTCCAAGATACTGTCTCATTATCTAAAACTCAACTCTGTCATTAGTTAGATCGCATTTTTGTAATTACAAGCTATATATTTGTCATATCTATGGAAGCAGAAAACATTAACATGATAAATCCATGGTTTCTGCAGCCTCAGCAGGAATTGCTAACGAGCAAATCTTCCTTTCTGTTTAGATTGGTTCCTTTTTAGATTTTATTTTTTTTTCCCTAAAGCTTTTCCAAAGCAAAGTAAATGGAGACTGAACCTGAAAACTCACGTGGTAAAGTATTTCCCTTAGGCTGCCTTTTGGCTTTGCTATTGGGATATTTGTGTCTACGTGAACAGACCAGGGTACTAAACTCCCTGAATTTGTTTTTCCTCTTCTTAAAATTACTTTGTTCTTCCTCTTGGTTGCACAAATAAAAATGTAAATGCAAACTTCAGAGGGAAGATTAATGCCGTGAGATAAACAGTAATCAGAGAAAGCATCTGTCATCACAGGAAACCTTTGTACTGTGGAGGAAAGCAGAGGAGGAAAGATTCAAATTCAAAGCCTTCTTGTCTCAAAGCTTCTCTGCAGTTGTAGGCTGGATGAGCTGGCTGAGTGGTCAGCAAAACTCCACTGCCATGACTGAGTGGTGAGGGTGATGCTTTCCTTGTGAAAAACTGGACTTTGACTTGGTGTGTCAGCTGGGGTGGTTTTTCACTTCTGTATTATGAGTTATAACATGGCTGTAGGAGTCTCCATGAAACCACAGCTCAGCTCCAGTGGCAGTGAGTCTCATGCATGGCAGATGGTCTTTCTTACTCTAAGAAGGCTTTCTCCATGTTTCTGCTGCCCTCCCAAACCATGTTTTCCCAGATTTTCCTGTTATCCTCTGTGTTTTGGGGATCATAGAATCATAGAATAGTCAGGGTTGGAAAGGACCTTAACTTCCTCCGGTTCCAACCCCCCTGCCATGGGCAGGGACACCTCACACTAAACCATGCCACCCAAGGCTCTGTCCAACCTGGCCTTG
>JAOEHY010039478.1:0-17887 GCA_025447955.1 Psilopsiagon aurifrons
GCCATAACTAAAAACATTGGTGTTATCAGTGCTGTTCTCAGGCCACAAGTCAAAAACACAGCGCTGCACCAGCTACTGAGAAGGAGAAAAATGACTGCTACTGCTGAACCCATGACACTGAACAAGAACTGTTAGCTGCAGGTGAAAATGTTAAGAATGAGTGTGTTGGTTTGTTGCGGGTTTTGCTGTTGTTTGCTGTTTTGGGGTTTTTTTTTTAATCAAAACTACCAATTTTCAATCTGACTAGCAGATAAAGGCAGCAACTTCCTACAATTAATGCCAAACATATGCATGAGTTCCATCCATGCTGGGGTACTGTGCCTCTAAGAAAAGCATGAGACTTGCAGGAAAACAGTCCATATAAGGTACCCATGGCCTCAGCTAACCTACAAAACTGCTTTCTGCAATCATGAGCCTCTCTGTCCATTTTAATTGCCTTTGAAAAATTTCTACCTGATTTTCCGATTGGTGACACTGGCCCACTCAGTCTGGTCTAAAAGATGAGCAACAGATAGGAAAACCCACAAAGAGGATTCTATCCTCTAGGAGCGACTTTATCATAATGTGTACATAGGGGTTTCTTGCATGAGCAAAAGAACCCAAGTTGCCAGGGCAGGGGAACCTCAATCTAGGCCCCTCCTACCAGTTCGATGACAGTGCCAGCAAAGAGATGCCCAGAGCCTAGAGAGAGATAGCATGTCAGCAGGAGTGCACCTAAAGAGAAGCATAAAAGAATTCTTGCCACTGCAGACAGTATGTCAGCTTCACAGAGAGACCAACTTAAATGCCTCTACGCCAATGCATACAGCACGGGAAAATAACAAGTGGAGCTGGAAGTGTTCACACGCCTGCAGGGTTTATTAGCATCATGGAGACACAGTGGGATGGCTCCTGTGGAGTGCTGGAACTGAATGATACAGGCTCTTTAGGAAGGATAGGTTGAGGATATGACAAAAGTGTGCCACCCTCTATGCCAATGACCAGCTAGAGTGCACAGAGCTTCAATTGGAAATGGATGAGAAGCTGACCAAGAGCTTATGGGTCAGGATTAAAGGGAGCACAGGGACGGGGAACTTTACAGCGCAGTCTGCTACAGGCCACCCGACCAGAAAGACTGAGTGAATGAGGCCCTCTATAGACAGATAGGTGCAGCCCCACATTCACAAACCCTGGTTTTCATGGGGGACTTCAACCACCCCAACATCTATTGGAGGGACAACATAGCAGGGCATAAGCAATTCAGGTGGTTCCTGGAATGTGTTGATGATAACTTCCTTCTGCAAGTGACAGAGGAAGCTAGGAGGAAGGAGGCTGTGCTGAACCTTGTTCTCACCAACATGGTGGGGAATGTGAAGCTGGAGGGAAGCCTTGGCTGCAGTGACCATGAAATGGTGGGGTTCAAGATCCTGAGAGCAGTGAGAAGGGTGCACATCAAACTCAGTACCCTGGACCCCAGGAGAGTGGACTTCGGCCTCTTCAGGAACCTGCTTGGTGGGGTACCATGGGATGAAGCCCTGGAGGGAAGAGGGGCCCAAGCAAGCTGAATAATATTTAAGGATTACCTCCTGCAAGCTCAGGGATGATGCATCCCGACAAAAGAGGAAGCCAAGCAAAAGCAGCAGGAGGCCTGTGTGGATGAACAAGAGCTCCTGGACAAACTCAAACACAAAAAGAAAGCCTAAAGAGGGTGTAAGCAGATAGTCTTGGAGGTACATACACAAATTGCCCAAGCAGTCAGGGATCAGGTTAGGAATGCTAACGCCCCGATAAAATAATCTGGTCAGAAATGTAAACGGCAACAAGAAAAGCTTCCATAGGTAAGCCAGTGATAAAAGGAAGATGAGGGAAAATATGGGCCCTCCTCTGCAAGTGAATGGGAAACCTGTTCACCCAGAATGTGGAGAAGGCCGAGGTACTCAACAACTTTTTTGCCCCAGGCTTCACTGGCAAGAGCTCCAGTCATGCTTCCAGTAGAAGGAGAAGATGGAGACTGGGAGAATGAAGAACTGCCTGCTGCAGAAGATCCTGCTCAAGAACAGCTAAGGAACCTGAAGGTGCACAAGTCCACGGGAATTGAAGACGGGCATCCAGGGGTCCTGAGGGAACTGGTGGGTGAAGTGGCTCAGCCACAATCCATCATCTCTGAGAAGTTACAGCAGTCCAGTGAAGTTCCCACTGACTGGAAAAGGGGAAACATAATCCTCGCTTATAAGAAGGATAAAAGGAAGACCCAGGGAACTACAGGCTCGTCAGTCTCACTTGCGTGCCCAGCAAGATCACGGACTTGGTCCTCCTGCAAACTATACTACTGCACATGGAAAACAGGGAGGTGGCTAGTGACAGCCAACATCCTTTCACTAAGGGCAATTCATGCCTGACAAATTTGTTGGCCAGGGCTACAGTGTTGGTGAACAAGGGAAGAGCAAGTGATGTCATCTACCTGGACTTGTGCAAGGCATTTGATGCTGCCCCGTATGACATCCTTGTCTCTAAACTGGAGATACATGGATCTGATGGATGGACCATGTGTTGTATAAAGAACTGTCTGGATGGCTGCATGTAAAATGTTGTGAGTCAGCAACTTGATGTCCAAATTGGAGACCAGTGACAAGTGGTGCCCCTCAGGGGTCAGTACTGGGACTGGCACTATACAACATCTTTGTCAGTGACATGGGCAGTGGGATTAAGTGCACCTTCAGCAAGTCTGCTGATAACATCAAGCTGTGCGGTTCGGTTGGTATGTTGGAGGGAAGGGATGCCATCCAGAGGGGCTTAGACGGACTTGAGAGGCAGCCAACACCAACCTCATGAAGACCAAGAGCAAGGTCCTGTGCCTGGGTCAGGTCAATCCCAGGCACAGCTACAGGTTGGGCAGAAACTGGACTGAGATCAGCCCTGAGGAGAAGGACTTGGGAGTGTTGGTCAAGAAGCTTAACATGACCCAGCAGTATGCACTTGCAGCCCAAAAAGCCAACTACGCACTGGACTGCACCAAAGGGAGCATGACCAATAGGTTGAGGGAGTTGATTCTCTCCCTCTACTCTACTCTCAAGAGACCCCACCAGCTGTGTTTAGCTCTTGGGCCCCCAGCATAAGAAGAATGTGGAGCTGTTGGAGCAAGTGAGGAGGCCACAAAGATGCTCAGAGGGCTGGAGAACCTCTCCTATGAAGACAGGCTTAAAGAGTTGGGCTTGTTCAGCCCAGAGAAGGGAAGACTCTGAGAAGATCTCGCAGAAGCCTTCTAGTACCTAAAGGGAACCTACAAGAAAACTGGAGAGGGACTTTTTACAAGCACCTATAGGGACAGGATGAGGGGAAATGGCTTTAAGCTGAAATAGGGAAGATTTAATTTAGGTATTAAGAAGAAATTCTTTACTGCGAGGGTGGTGAGGCACTGGAACAGGCTGACAGGAGGAGTTGCGAACGCCCAACCACTGGAAGTGTTCAAGGCCAGGCTTGACAGGGCTTTGATCAACCTGGTCCAGTGGAAGGTGTCCCTGCCCATGTCAGGGGGGTTGGACCGAGATGATCTTTAACATCCCTTCCAACCCAAATGAAGGGAAGTCTATGATTCTGTAACTGGCTTTTGGATTTCGAAAAAGGCAAAAAAGAAAGTTGAAGATATTACCATGGTGGGTCCTTTAACTGACAGCGATACTCTTGTTACGGACATCCAGAGGCAAAACCACTGAGAAGAGGGTAGAGGTTCTTTATGATGTTTCTTTCTAGATAGTTCCAGGATATAACACATTTTGAACTTGTTTTGCAAATAAAGACTTTATTCTGGAAGAGAACCAGCGCTACCCTAAGACCAGTAATGACAAGCTCATTAAGAGTTCATGAGGGTTAGCTGCCTTCTATTAAGACCTAGTTGACAACATTAAGTGGTTTACTACCACTGAAATAAACCCATGATTAAATCCAGAAGCTAGAATCTAAAAGAACTATTCATAATTCAGCCTCAGATGCATACTTCCTCCATTATATTTCACCAGTTTAAAAAACAGTGAACATCCCCAATGTGCAAAACTATGATGCTCCAGAATACATTAATTTAGATCCAACACTTGCTTCCAGGTAGAAAAACTCACCTGAGACTTCGTGACCGTGGGCGCATTGCAGTGGTCCTGCACCTGTTATCACTGGCAATGCTCTCAGTGGTACAGAAATGTTTAGACAGAAAATGTAGTTCATCAGGCGTAGGTTGGTATGGTAACTGGTGTAGCTTCTCTTGAGATGAGCAGGATGACTAGAAGAGCAGAACAGAACATAAGCTTCTACTGGAGCAAAAAAACATTCTCAAGACCATATTCAGTGCTTATGAATAAAGCCTTTCAATTTAAAAATTACAGGGACTGTTTCCCATGCCTGACTACCAATTTAAAGAAGAAAATAATTAGTTTCAACTTGAACAGCTAAATATAGAGTAAGTATAAACAAACTACTCCAGCCCCAAAAGAAAGAGCCACTGCATTTCAAAAATCTTAACTTCCTGCAAGTTTAGATGACATCTTAACGACAGTACACATGCAAATACATAAGAACAGTTAAAATGGGTCCGCTGAAAATCAATTATTTGAATAGGACAGAACAAGTATGATACCTGTAGAATATAACTTATTGACACAACACAAATTGTCAGTTACACAATGAAAGTACTTCATTATCCATATTTAAGACATTGATGCTTAGAAAGTAAAATTACGTTATTTCAGTCGCTGCTCACAAAATTCATATGTTACTTTCTTATAAAAGTCTATACATCCAAAATGAAGTGAAAGAACTGAATAAATTTATCAGTAACATTATTAATGCATTTATGAAGACACCTCTATGGCTTACAAAAGTGAAACAATGTACACCCAAACCATCCACTTAGTATAAAAGTGGAATAGACAAACAAGTATGAAATTTGAAGTTCTACCACAATTAACTAACCTTGTGAAACTGCACGTGTAAAAGAATACTATACAATGCAGTGCATGTGATGATCATATTTTACTCTTTTTTCTACAGTGCAGCTAGCTACCTGAGCCACTCAAAATGTCTGGAGGCAAAACTTCGAAACTACTTCACTGATACTGGATTTGATGTCCTTTTAAAGAACACGTACATATTTCAATGCATCAACTATAGTGTAGTTAATGACTAGTGCAGACAGAGAAATGCTCTACTCTTTCCAGTTCCTAAACTAGTTTCCAAGATGGCTCATCTACAGATATCCTTGTATGACTCGCAAAGCTGACTGGTAGCATTCAGGCAGACATTCCCTTTGTTTTACCTGCAGAGGAGAAGTCAAAAACTTGCATGCCTTTCCGGAGCTCTTCAGTCTCCAGCTAGCTTTTTTAAAGAACAATAGTTTCTCTTGTATGTTAATTTTCACGTACACATTATTGTTCTTATCTGTCTTCTCATACAGGACACCAAAGTCCCTGCCCTTTCTTTGGAGGCCAACTCAGTAAGAGCCTCTTTGCTATATCAGCTCTCGTAATGGAAATCAATACTTTTTTACTGTTCAAACACTGCCCTACATTGCTAAGGTCAGCAGGCAATATCCAGGCAGGTAAACACAGAAGCTAAACAGTCCTCTTAATTTCACAGCAACTTGCGTGGTAAAGTCTGAATATATCCTGATTCCTAGGAACTCTAGAAGAGCTTACTTACCACACTAACTCTCATGAAGACATCTCCTAAAGGCAAAAAAGAAAACCTACTGCTGGGAAAGGTTAACTCACACAGGACTGGTCTTTGTGGGAAGGCTGCATCACATCAGAACAAGACAAAGTTAGCAAGACTACATTACCTTGCTTTCCTGCAGGCTAAGAACCACACACACACACCAAGAATCTAACACAGCTCACATGACAAGCAGGAACTTGTCACGTCACAGAAATTCAGCCCTAGTACATTACATTACGTGTATAATTCAGCACACAGCACAGATAAACTCTTATCTCACACTACGGCAGCAAGTTGCAGTTAACCTCATGGCGTATTTCCTACAGCCATGCTCCGTAAGATGAAAGATACTCTAGACCATGGAAATTTCCCGATGCGGACCGTTACAGATGGCTATTCCTGTAAAATCAATCTCTACCTCTTCAGCTTCAGGGGATTCGGGGAATACCAGGACAACAACGTTTATCACACTTTTCCTCATAAAAAGTGCCACAGAGCCTAGATCCAACAGGATTAAAGTGAGAATCTTACATTCACTAACAACTCTCAGCTGTTTCAGCACCACCATGGGCACAGGATGTGTTTTCTTGAAGATTACAATTCTGATCTTCATACAAATCCAAATCTTCATAGCAAAATTCTTTACAAAATCAGGTCTTCTGGCATTCTGTAACACCTGATACAAAAATTACTTAAGATTTAACATGCTTTTAATGTGCACAACCAGAGTGCATCACGGCAATCCAAATTGTTCTGGTAAAGACTGAGGCAAAGAAGTCATTAAGAACCTCAGCCTTCCAAATCCAGGGTAGCCAGTTTTCTCAGTAGCTTCTGGAGAGGGCCCACGTTATCCCTACACTGTCTTTTATTTGCAATGTACCTACAGAATCCCTTCCTGTTATCTTTCACATCCCTAGCCAAGTTTAATTCTAAGCGGGCCTTAGCTTTCTTAACCTGATCCCTAGCTTCCCGAACAACATCCCTGTATTCTTCCCAGGCCACTCGTCCTTGCTTCCACCTTTTATATGCGTCTTTTTTCCTTTAAATTTTCCTCAGCAGCTCCTTATCTACCCAAGGAGGTCTCCTGGCCCACCTGCAGCACAAAACTGGTACACGTGGTACTTGCACCACTTCCAAACCCATGCACTTCCACTAAATTGGGAATTCCATCAATCTCTCCACTTCCAGTATTACAAAAACACAAAAACCCACAGGTCAACAGGAAATGGTGAACCACTGAGCATAATCATGATTACATCAGACCCTTCAGCCAACTGCTTTGATTTTCAGTTGCTTTTCAAGATTAAAGTTCCACTGTACTGTGATGTGCAAAAACTGTTTCTGGTCTCCAGTTGATACACCTATGGATTAACATGATCCTTATTTATCCAACACTTAAAACGGATTGTTCTGTATACACTTAGGCTACAGCGTGTGAAGTGGTCCCTCATTACCTCTAAGTATTTCAAAGAATGTGGAGTAAGAGGTTGCACACTGCTAGCTGCTTCATCATCTACTTTTGAATCATGTATATTTGATTCTAAAAAAGTACATGAAATCAGTTATAATGGCACACTTCCAGTATTCATTTTCTTTTTTTTTTTTTTTTCCCCTTGTATATCATCCAAAAGAAAGTGAAAAACATCTCTAAGAAGCAAAGAAATAGTGGCTAGATTTAAAATTCAGAGGCTGTCCTAGTGCTCTTGCACAGCTCATCAGCAGTAGAGGATTCTTGGTGGAGGGGAGGGTGGATGTGAAAAAACCTCACAACAAACCGACCATAGGAAATGTATGGCATAAATTCACTATTGATGGTTTCTTCAATGAAATTCAAACTTATTTATGGGAAAAACAGATTTCTTTCCACAGGTCAGAATCTGTTTGTTCAATGCTGTAGAAGACATCTATTTTAATATTTATAAAATATGGTCTAGTCATAAAATATCAAGGGAGAACTCAACAACTGTCTATTATGAAGTTAAGGTATCTAAGTCCATAAATGGCAGTGCTGTATTTTTTCATAAGATGCAAAACCAATGTAAAACTGCTCCACATTCCAGGACACATATACTAGATAGTAAACCTAAGTGAGAATGAAGTATATGAAATAGAATTACCATTTCAAAATTGAAGATGTCAAAGAAAAAACACATGAGCACAGACTGAAAATTAAAACTGTGTTTTGATACGTTTCTGACACAGCTTTTCATTTCCTTTCTAGCACAAACATGCTTCTTGCAAAGATGGGGCTGCTACAGCACTTCTCATCTGACATGGCCTTCTTTACGTCAATATATTTTAAGTAAAGAGCACAGCATATTAAGTCTAGTTCCAATGAGAAGTGTACAAACATGCAGTTTGGAAAGTGGTTAGGGAATTAATGTGAAACCAAGCAATTTGTTTGAAAAAAGTAAGATCTACACAGGAAGGAAAGCAGAGGTCAAAAATCAGTGTCTGAGGAACAGCTCTTAAGTTCCATGAAATCCTTAAACATGGTTTGAAGCAGGAATTAACTCTCCAGAAGCTTTTGTGGACAGAAATAAAATAAGAGTTGATTATAACATAAAACAGTCAAATCTCATCAGAGTGTAAGATACAGAACTCAACTATTTCACAAAAGAAACACACCTAGGAAAAGAGAAAGTTACTTAAACTGTAAAAGAAACATTTACAAAAAATGAGGTATCAGGTGTTTGGTAAAATGTATTAAAGGTAAAAAAGAAAAAAAAAAACAAAACCATTTTACTATAAAAGGTAAAAAAGCAAGAGTAAAGATACAAAACAATTTTTGAAGAGTTATAGTTGGATCTACAGGGACTAAGCCCTTTACTGCAGAAGATGTAACTGCCAAAATGCCAACTATTTACTATTTCCAAAGCAGACTTTTTCCACAGCATCACTTTCCCAGTCCTTCTTGTGTGACTATCACAACAGACAGTTAAGTTCCAGGATGCGATAAGAGCCAGTACTGTGTAGAAGTATGAATGTGCACTACTCCCACTGCCTAGCTCCTAAATATTGAAGAAGAATCTCACGCACCGTGATGGTTCACATCATGAGTCAGATAGCACATGCCTGGCAGGGAGGCTGATACAACATCACATCAAAAGGATTGCTCTAACATGCAAAAAATATCAAGACTTACATTTATCCAATTATATGTCCCAAAGTTTATTCTATTCTAATTATAGCGATCTAAAATGCTAAATATCTAACCTGTTACCATGGACTAAGATCTCATTATTGCCAAAGAAAAAAGGCAAATGCATGATTCATGCCATCTGAACAGAGCAGCCTGACCTCAGATAGATGAATCATGTCATAGAGAGATTTCTCTTTCTTATCACTTAAAACTTGGTATCTAACTACCATATGGTTAAAAATAAGGCAGTAGGTCTCCCTTCCTTCTGCCCCACATATCAAGAGGGGGCAGGTAAGCACTACTCAATGACAGAAAATCTCCCCAACAAAATCACACATTACCTAAATTTTTCTTGCATTGCAGGGAAGCAGTTTTTTATCCCATACTACTTGAAAGTCTACCCACAGCAACAAAACCCACATTGCCTTCTCCTAAGAGAAGGAAGCTACATTTGAGATGATATGGCATGTATTAGAAATGTATCAGCATACCAAGTGGATACTTACAGAAACAGTTGAGCTGGGTGTATTTGTACCATAGCCAGAAGAAGGGAGAGAAGCCAAAGACCAGCGGCGCCCATCAGTCCTGTTGTGAAACCAAGGTTAGTCAAATGAATGCTGAAGTATCCCAACACAGAAACATCTATGGAAGTATTACTGTGCAAAACTGCAATCCAAAGGCATGACAGAAACAGGTGTGTTTTTTTAAAAAAAAAAAAAACACAATAAACATTCAGCAAGCATGACTTGAGCTTACACATTTTTTCCTAGTTAAAGACCTACGAGATAAAACAACTAGAAAGTGGATGAACAGCTCCACAGAATCTGTATCTCACTGAACACACAGAAATGGACACAGAGAACAGTTCTACAGAATCAGTGTCTCACTAAACACACAGAAATGGACCACAGAGAGTATTTGCAACTCTCAGGTCCATCAAAGAAAATTTATGAGAAGCAAATTAAGAACTTGTGAATGAAAGCAAACCACAGTGCCCTGAAACACAGAATAACCACCACAGCCTGCTTGATACACAGGGTATCATGGTTAAGTGACATCAGTACAGGATACCATCAAGCTAGTAGGATAATGTCAAACAACTGCAAAGAATAATGAGGTAAAAGCAAACTTGTTAGAAGTTAGGTAGGTAAATCAGGAAAAAATAATTTTGTAGAAAAAATTATGCTCACTCAGAACTAAAATAAAAATAAATAAATAATCATGACCAAATTCAGTTTCTGTTCTTCACCACTCAATGTGAACAACATGGAACTTGAACATTCAGAGTGACAAATCAAATAACAGCCATGGGAGTCATGTTTGGATTTTTGAAGGGGTAACATTTACCATTTACCTGTCATTTCGGTGCCCATGACTGGAGTACAATTGTATCAAGTATGACAGTGGGGAAAAGGAAAACAGGAGAATTAAAGCTGTGTTTTAAAGTCAGTACAAAGATCATCTCTCAAGTCTGATTTACACAAAAAATCTAATTCCATAAAGGAGAAACTGAAGTCATGCCAAGTAAGAAATCTTAAACCTCTTGATGCATCTCTCTTACCAGTCAGGCTGTCTGAAAAACCCCTTGCTTTTCCCCATTGTAACGCTTTATTTCCTACTCCCATATATCTGTCCTCAAGCTACAACTCAAGTCTCTGGAGCAATGAATACATACAGAGTGAGGAAAAAAAAAACCCTACAGTACATAATTAGTTAAAATAAAAGGAGAACGTGCTAGAGGGGCTACTGATTGAATCAAGGACTGAACTATGGAAAAAAAACTTCTTCCTACTCCATAATTTTGCTTTTAATTCATTAACTCCCCTCCCTTCTTTCCTTCCCACAGGTATGCATGAGCTACCTCCAGATGAATGAACACGTCCAAAGGGAGTTTTCATTTTAACTCAGCTGTGCAAGCTAAACGCATTCAGAGTTGAGAGAACAAGAACTTGGAAGGTATTTAAACATAGGTGAGACCCCTATATTCTGCAGCTGTGAGGTAAAGTACTTCCTTCCAGAGTAACTCATATTAAACAGGCTCCTGCATCATACAGCAATTCTCACACAGAAGGACCATCAAGGATAGGGAGGGGATAACATGGGAAGTTACCTGGGAAGCAAAGATAGCAGAATAAGAGGCATTCGTAAGGGAAGAAAGGAAAAAAGGGTCGCCTCTACAGTATTTTCCCCTCATACACTGCCTTCCCTGCCCTACCATGTGGTCCTACCCACTCTGAGGCAGCTCTGGAAAGCATGATCCGTGGACTACCCATGGACTTGCAGATGCTGGATGTGTACACACCGGCAGAAGAGGCCTAAGTGGTGGCTACCAGAGGCACAGGCTATTTCAAAGTACTGATCACCTTGCCAGATGTGGGCACAGGAAGCTGACACTCCTGCTTGCTGCCAGGGGCTGGGGAAGGCTGCTTCCAGCCAGTGGCAGAGGGCCCATCCACTGCAGCTCCCTTACCTGCCACTGCTGCCCGGTGCAGCCAGCTGCCCATGAGAAACAACTGTGCTGCAAAGCCCGGCTTTCCCACATAAGGCTTCCAAGCCATTTCCTTTGCCTTTCCCTCCTTTCTTCAAACCTTCCCAGTTTTTTGGTATCCTCACTGAGTGGGGGGCAGTGGATGGAAAAGGAATATCCATACACGTGTGACACCATGTTTCTTATACCTGCTCTATCACATACACTCATACACACACACTGTTCTTCCCTTCATCTGAGCCGTCATTAAATTTACAAAATATAACAGAAAAGGCATAAAGTCAGAAGTCCGAAAACTGCTCTGACTAACCACAAGTAATTTTATTCCCAAGTTGAATCCTATGACAGGTTATATGAAGACAGCCACAACACACATACCATATTCATAAGAAATTTTCACATTAATGCTGTTTCAAAACTAAATGTCATCAAGCATTACAGGCTCTAAAAATGATCAAAATCCAAATGATACACTGGTAAACAAAGTAACTTTCTCCTCCTGAATTTTAAGGTTTGCAAAAACATATGATTTAAACTTTCTGTTGATTACTTGTGGGAAAGGAAGGCTACTTCCTTTCTAAGTAATGTCTGTTTTTTCACATCTGTCTTTTCCATTATAAGCTATTTCTGTATTTAACGAATCTTTCTAAAAATATACTCACAAACAAATGTAATCTACGACGAGATAACTTGCCTTTTTTTAAAAGATGGTACCAGAAGGATTCAAAATAAATATTCTAAGGTGATGATTAAAGAAGTTACATCATATGCTATAATGAAGATTGACAAGATCTTCTGTCACAGACGAATTAGATTCAGAAGAAAGGATAACACAAGCAAAGTTTTCTCTCCTTTGCAGCATTTAAAAGGAGTTAAACCATTTCCTTGCACTTACTTTTGAGAGCTTGTGTGTGCTACTTTCATTGAACAGATCGCTCCCATTGAAAATGCAACAGTTACATGCTTGGCACTAACGACAAAGAAAGCCAAAGCATTTCAATTTAATTTTTTCCACATATATTCCTAACTGCCTACCCTCCCAGGCTTAGTTAATGAAGATACTACCTGAGGTAGGCTGACAAATTGTTAAGTGATAGGGAACCACAATGGCACGAACAGGCAGTCTCCCACGACATGCTATCAGCTCCAGTTACAGTTCATTTAATAATAATTTACTTCATAGATCACTTCAAATTCACTTTAGATCTTCAAAAATTCTAGCATCATTTAATCCTCAGAACACTTTTATGAAGAGCTGACTGTAGTACAGACTGTGGAACCAGTCTGGGTCAGGTATTAAAGGTACATTGAGCATACCAGCTGCTGCCAGTAAAATCAGGCCCTGAACTCAGGACCTCTACAAAAGTGCCCTTGTAAGTGATGCAGTTACACTGTTAAGAAAAAAAAATAAATCAGGGGGTGGGGGTGTGGAGAAATGTAGCTCAGAATTTTCCCAGTTCTCAGTGGATGAGGAGACAGTGTCTAAGCTGGATCCACTACAACTAAGTCATTATTTTTCTTTTTTTTTGGTGTTTTATTCATAAAGGTTCCACTGCATTGTATCAACCATCCAGTACAACTTCACTGCAGCTGAGGTTTAGGAGAGTTTATACAAGTGAGATAACACTTGTCATTCTAAGTGATAGACTTGACAGATGTATTTGCAATCATCCCTTAATGTCTGCGTCCAACACCGTTTCCTCTGTGCAAAATACATGCTGCATAATACAAGCCACCTCTTACCTTCGTGCAAAAGAGAAGTGGGCTGAGGCACTGGGAGAAAAATTCCTAGGGCTATCTTGAGGGCTGTTTCCTGTTGGGGGGATACACAGAGAAATAATTATAAAGTGGGTAGAAAAAATAAAATTAAAAAAAAAAAAAGAAAAAAAAAGAAAATCAAGCCAAAGAAAGAAGAAAAAAATTGAAATGCTAAAAACCATTCAGACATACTAATCCAAACATATCCAGGCATGTTAGAAACTGATTTCAGAATGTCTTCTCTCACAGCCGCTGAGAAAATAAACTCAGATTCTTATTTTACTAGCATTTCATTTACATTTGATTTTAGTTACTGGATTTTTGTAACTCATTATTTGGCTCTTCGAGAATTCTCAAATTTATTTGAGAATTGAACCTTAAAAAAACACAGTATATTAGCTTGAAAGAAACAAGTTTCTTTTACAACACACAAAACATTTGAAAGAAAGAAAAATCATGATCAGTGTGAGTTAGCCCTTAGACAAAGTCTCTGCAACATTTCCACTTGAGCTTCATTGTGATTTTTTTCATTACTTGTTTTTTGTTAGCTCCAAGACAAGCAAACAAAACACACTGAATGATTTTTTCCCCCCTTGTGGTCTGTTAGACCTAGGCATGGAAACACGACCACCAACTGTGATGAGACGAAGCAACTGCACATTGTGAACAGGTTGCAACTTAAGGGTCTGTCACTTCTTCATATTAAAGCACCCGACCTCCTGCTGACCAGCACAAGTGCAGAAAGAAGACAGCTGCTGGGAGCTGATCCTGCTACCTCTGCCCTTCAGCACCTACAACTACAAGGAGACACATACCCGAAAAAGAAATAAAGATGACCCCTGGGGAAAACCAAAACGAAACACCAAAAGCTAAAAGGATTCAGTTTGAAGTAGTGCTGGCAAACAGCTAAAACTCGGTCTTTCCTTTAACAAGGAACAGACTGAAACAATACGTTAGAAGAAACAGATTTGTTGTAGCATTTTATAGCATTAAGGAACAGATAAACAAAGCTCTTACGCACTCAGTTAGAAACAACATTTAATGTTTGAAAATTGCTAAGTACATGTGAAAATACCATTACAAGAGTCCTTAGCAGACTGTCAAGTGACCTTGATTTCTGCTCAAATTTTTGAATTACCATTGCACTTATAATAGGGATGGTCTTAACAGACCCCAGAGTCTACCCAAAAAAGCATAATCACGTAGCCAGTAGGTAGAGAATGCAGAGAACACCGCCACCACCACATTCTTTTGACTAGAAGCTGATGCAAGATGCTTTTTGAGCTGTACTTATATCACATCTTTGCAGCTGCTCTTCTTATGGCCCCAGGAGACAAGGATTCCAGTCTCAATGGCCAGTACCTCCAACTTCTTTTTGTCCATTTATCATGGCCAAACTATATTCTTCTGACGTGCCCTCCTCCTCCTTCTGAAGACCCCGGCTTCTTCATTACTCTTCAGCACTTCTGAGGGGCTCAAGAATTTTAAGATGGCGTGGGGAGGTGAAGGGGGAAGAAGCAGAGAGAATTTGAAACCACACATGCGCATCTTTATTTGGGGAGCCACACTATTTATTCTTGTCCTGCATTAGCTGCAAACACCAAATTACTGAGAGCAACAGTTTGTTCAATTTAACAGCTAACTGGATTTCTTTTTCTGCTACCAGAGCTTATTTACAAAAGATAAGCTAAACAAACAAACAAAAGAAATACAAAAAAATAAAAAATGTAACACTGTGCAGATAAAAACACAGTCACAAACTTTAGCTACTGCACTAGAAAAAAAAAAACCAAACAAACAGATGTAACTTGGAGTGTGTCACAGACTTAGCTTGGTTTTTTTCCCCACTTATCTACCTTAAACCCTGGCAAAAAGACAGGAATTAGGCTTAACGTGGTGAGATGTAAACAGCTTCTGACGGGAAATAATTTGACAAACCAGCATATGGGGGTTTGTAAACAAACTCCTTTCCTCTGATAGCCATTTCAAAGTTATAAATGGATATATACACATATTTAACAGAAATCAAGGACATGACTAACTGTCCATCAGTTACAACATATGTGCAAACTTCATATACAAGCAAAACAACATGGTGGAAGAATGCAGTGATTTTATAGCTATTGCAGTGGTTTTGAGGAAACACAATGGTGCAAACTACCTGACTGAAATCAACAAAGATCACATCCTTACAGGCAAAACCTGAAGAAGTCAAAAGTCTTACTCCGGAAGAGCATCAGATCCTGTTACTAGGAAAATCAATTTGCAAGCACTATTTCCAAATGAGCTTTTAAAATAACAGAACTGGTAAAGCATATACGTAATGCCTGGATACTAAATCCTGCAGATTTATCTAGAAGTCTAAGAACTGAAGCCTGGAAACAGAGAAAGGAAATCCAAACCCTAAATGACGACAGAAACAGCTAGTGCTATTTTGGTTCTAAGGTACAGCATTCCAGAGAAGGAAGACAGGTTAGAAACAGTCCTATACATGACCTTCGTCCATCACAGCATCCATCTACCCATCTGCAAGTCAATACCTGGGAGACTTTCAAACAAAAACCAGAGCCAGTTAATTCTCTGCCCATATGTGCAGTGCTTGCTTATTAGTCAAATCCCACTGTTTTTTGGGATCTGCTGGCTGTTGTATGTTTTAGTCCTAGGTTGTATCTCTATGGTGCTGAGATAACTGTCGATGTTTCTGACCTGGTAAAGTAAACCTGACTGGTGGCCAGGCATTAGGTAAGTAATTACCTCCAGCATCCTCTGGGAGACACAATGAACAGGCAATCAACATACCAAAACAATTCTCCACCTCATGACATCAGACAGGGTAGCTCATTTTGTGAACAGCTACTGTTAAGAAAACTGAATGAAGACCATTTCAATTGTGATTGCTTTGTACATAGGGTCAACAAGCCCTGTGCCTTTGCCACAGAGGTAAGATATTTAAAATCTTTCAAAAAGGCATGTCACAGTCGTTGTGTAGTGTTAATGTATACATACAAAATAGTTTCAGATACAATGACTTTGACAGTACTGAGGGAATAACAGATTAATAATTGTTATCCAAAATTCCTAATGGATCAAAGACAAATCCAGCCTGATTAATTATTTGAAAGTCTTTTAAAATTAATCGTAGCACTTCAGCACCACAGTAATACAATGTAATAATGGGTCATAGGTTCTGCTGTGTCAATTTAGCTCATGGTGAACCCATGCAGCTAAATGAACAACACACAAGGAACCATCCATCAACAGTTAGAAGGTCTGCCTTCCATACAATAACAAATGCTGACAGCCATCAGAACACACAGCTGGGCAGCAGAATCACTTTGAATACTTCTGTAGGCCCTTTCCACTGAGATCCACTCACAGGTGAGGAGCTCAAAACCTAGATTAATCATGCTTCACAACAGCAAACAACTTTGGCCAGTACAGCAAGCAAGGTTTGCACACCCCTTAAATCCATTTACCAGGATGCTTTGCGTGTTCTGACCACTACTTAAAATACTGTCAGAGCTACGTTTTAACTGGATTCAATTTAGAAGACAATTTTATCTGCATGTAACTTACCACTTACAATTTTCTCCCCTGCCCTGAACTAGTAAAAAATGCTCTGAAATTGCTATAACAGTTTTATTTCACCCAAAAGCAAGACTAAGTAACCACTTATTTTAGCAAAACCATTTCTGTTATTCGACATGTGACAAGTCAGAAAAATTTAAATATTGTATTATTTTCCTTCCTGTAATTATCTTTTTTCTTTTAAAAAACAATATTCAGAAGCCTACTTTACTCTTTAGCTTTCAGTACTCCCATATTTCACCATGAGAGCTGAAATTCATTTCTAAGGCTTCATTTATTTAGAAAGCCAGTCCCCCTTTCCCTAAATTCCAGTCAACCCAAACTGTAGCTGAAGCAAAACAGCACAGAAGCTGCACATGAGAAGGATCCTTCTTTGCTTCAAATACACTGTAGTAAGTCAGTATTCATTTTTGCATATCTTGAACAAAACCTACAGGATTTTTAACCTACAGCTAGAAATCCAGGGATACTAACTCTAAATTTGATGCACACACACAAATGCATCCAGTGTGATTCAAAGCCAAACAAACAGAAACACATGGTGAACAGCTTTCTTCATTACTACACTTCAATGTAGTAAAGTATGTTTTTCAAAGAAAATAATCTGCTGTAAGCAGTAAGCCCTAATGAGGTGAAATCAGAATATTAGCAGTCAGTACTCGAACAGCGTTTGCCTAGAAAGGTCGAGGCAAACCCAAAACATCCTAGAAAAAGGTTTACAGGTGAAGGTTAAAATTTCCTTGGCCTTAAATTTTCTTCAGGCAATTACATCATTCAGCTCTATTCATAAATTTACTGAATCCAACACAAAAGGTCATGCCATAATCGGTGAACATTTCTTCAGGACCACTCATGCTCTGGCATGTATGTCCAGCACATGTTTCTTCTCCTGTTCCATGAAGAAAATACCTCTGACTGATTCAAATGACACAGGCTTTTTAGTCTTCATGTTGCTAAGGCAAGCAAACAGTCTTTCAGTCCGACAAAAAACGCTCTCACATTCTATCCTACCAGCCTTTCTCCTTCGTCATCCCATCTGAACATGTATGACAATAAAAACATAGAGTACTCCAGATGAAACCTAATTAGGATAGTACAGAGTGGCACAAAATCTTCCAAATTCAATTGAAAATTACTTCCTTCTTATACATTGTCGTGGTTTCAGCAGTAAATCAGCCACGCAGTTTGTTCACTCACTTCCCCCTTTTTCTTCCCTCTGCTCCTGGAGGGAT
>JAOEHY010039478.1:17987-35498 GCA_025447955.1 Psilopsiagon aurifrons
GGCCACAAGGCAAAAACACAGCGCTGCACCAGCTACCAAGAAGGGGAAAAATGACTGCTACTGCTGAACCCAGGACAACATCTTCAGAGTTTTGATTTCCAAAGCTATACTAGACTGATCCTTGCAAATATCATCTGATCCAAAAACATGCAGTCAGGTCTTTCCCTAAATTCCTTACAATATTTGAATCCAGTAGACATTTCTGTTACTGATCCTCCAGCACAATTCACGTTGCTATGTAAATTCAGATTTTTTATTTCAGTCCTCAAGATCATTCAGTCACTTCAATACAGTTTCTGAATGCTGTTTCATACCTTATGTCTTCCAAATTTTCATCAGCTACAGCAATCTCATGCCAATGCCACTTATGAGAAGAATTACAAGGTTTGGCCACAAAACCAACACCTGAGGACTCCACTCCACTGATAACCTTCTGCTCCCTCTTTATAGTATTTCTCATTCTAGCACAACCCCTGTCTTCTTCCCTTTAAACAATTTCCTACTTTAATTGCAATTCTTGTCCTAGTACCTGCCGTCTTAGCAGCACCACATGAAACACTTATTAAAATATAGACAAGTAAGATTTACAGCATTGCTCCTATAAATCTTATTCCTTCAGCAGATACAATTAAACAGCACCACATGTGACTATTAATCATTAGGGGTTAGCGTGACCCACAGGAACAAGCTCCTGTGACTACTGAGGTGGGGACACCTGAATGCCCTGACCTGAAGAGATTACAATCAGTCAATCTGCAGGCTGGGTGGAGCAGAGGACCTGCCCAAACAACAGAAGCCAGTCAGCTGGAAAAGCCCATTAATGACCAGGGCACCAGATGTTGTCCAAGCTGATGCTGCAGCTCCTTGCTTCCCACAATGCTGAATGAACCCACAGTTCATGCAAAAATTAAAAGGATCTCTCTGCAGGTTTCCAGCTCAGATACTAAAGGCGAAAGATGTCCAAACAACTAACTTAAGACACTTACTAAAAATGAAAAATGTTTGAACCCAAAGAAGTAACGTGGTATAGATTTGCTTTCTATTTTCATTACGAAAGAAAGACTAGGTAGTTAAAACTGGTATTATTCTTTGTCATTTTTGCATTCTTTCACATCTTTATGTGTAACGCATAGTGGGAGACTTCACAAGCAAACTAAAATCTGATTTTCCACCAACACAAATTATCTCTGCAGGTCCTGCAGAGAGAAAAAGGGCATTACATGTACTATATTAGTAATTAAAGTATATAGCAGAGATATATAATATCTTCTACTGTATACATTGTCTTTCTCCTATCCCCACTTCAACCCTCAGTCTCAGAACTTACACTTATTTGTATGCTCCCAAGCCTTGGATTACTTACTGCTCTAATAACTTTTCTCTAGCCCATGAGCCTTCACAGTCACTGTTGCTTACAAATGAATCTACCCTTCTTTGACAGGTGCTACTTGCGCACTATTTGTACCCCTAAAATATACTTACTTTATCAGCGTGGTGCTGTCTCACCAGTCCCATCTTCCCATCCTACCATATGAACATGAGAATGACTGAGATGGTAGGCTAACAATTAAAAACACTTCACATAAATATTCAGTGTTTGTCCAGTTTACCTTGCATCTGTACAGACTAACAACAGACACTTGTGTAGGAATAGTCCTCCTGTCACCTCCAGATCAAACAATGAAAACCAGGGAGGAGGGAGAAATTTTCCTGAGATGTCTGTACGACTTTCTCATATGGGGAATTATCATCACTGCAAATTTGGGCCACTGGTCCTTCTCAAAGTATGTCTATTTAAACTACAGAACAGCCAGTATCTTCAGTGCAGACTACATCTGGGAGAAAAACAGGACTACAAAGGAAAACATGGGTATAAAATGCATCTCAAAAAACTATGGTTATGTTCAAGCTTTTCTTCTAAAATAGAGCAATACTCCTCACATCCAATGTTTTGGCTAACTCTAATCCAGATTGTTATGACCACTTAGCAGCAACCTGAGCTCCTGTGAAGGTCTGAAGTAATGACACATTGCTCCCAAGGGTGAAACCAGGCCTCTAAATCATTGTCTGCAGATACCAAAGATGGAAACATTCTTGAGCAAAGCAACAGTTACTGGCATGAATGCTAATGCAGTCTCTGACTAAGACAGCTCCACCTTGAGATTCATAACATGCCTTCATGCATCTTGCTTCAGCTGACACAGAGGATGCTTTAACACCTTTTTGCCCTTAGAGATGGGGGGGGGGGGAGGGAACCCAACAGGTAGCTGAAACTAGTGGTCCCAGTAAATCTCATTCAGGTATGAGGTGCAAGCAAAAGTAACCAAGCATGTATTTGCTTTTTCTCCCAGCAAGCAATGGGTTAACACAGAAGGGCAGAGGCCAGTTGCAGATCCAAGGATATCCTCATGAAGGATGAAAATACTGACTTCAGATACCTCTGAGGCACTGAATTCCCAAGCAAAGAAAACAATCTTACAATGACTTACTCTCATACTAGGTATTATGTAATATTACACATAAAATCATACTAGGACTACAAAAGGCCCAGGATAACACTGAGGATTATCATGATGATAATTAATATAAATTGATCCTGAGTGGATTTTGAAGAGTCTGACAATCTTGATTCTCTTTAGCTTGAATAGCCTGTAAGAAAGGGATAAAAACCTACCATCTTTGGTAAGATGGCCAAAGTACCTTGATATTAGGGAGTTCAGTGTGGGATACAGGAACCTAAGAGAAACAATTCTGTCAGAAAAGCTTTAATAGCATGAAACCAGAAGACAAAATGGTTCTAAAAGGGCATGAGCAACCAGGGTCATGCATAATTTATCTATCTTTCTAGTTGAATTACTCAGACCACAGCAGGTTATATCCTTCATTTTCCCACTTCACGCAATCAGGGAAGATGCCCCAAAAGAAACCTCTGCTTTTCACAAAAGCATGATAGCCTTTAAGTGATCCAAAATACAAATAATAAAAAGAATAAATAATTTTTACCTGCCAAATTCCAGGCAGTATCTAATTGATCACTAGACAAAACACAAAGCCTGTTGAGGATGACTCTGAACATGCTTTAACTTTAAATTGCTTCTTCAGGGGACTAGTCTAGGCAAATCGACCAGCTGAGCTAGGAGCCAATGCCTGCATGAATCTTTACTGTCATTAATTACACTTAGAGGCAAGCTACTAAGACAGACAGCCATACACATGCGAATTTTCATCACATATATGAGATTTCCTAGTGCTACTGAAATGTTTGGCACATGTACCTTGGGAGAATATATCAGCATTAGGAGAAACTACTGTACCCTGGCTAACTGGAGAAGTTGCCAAATTTCCCCAATAGGTTTTCAAATACAAAGTACATACTGCTGAGTTTAAGGAAAAGAACAGCTTACACTTTACCTCTTAATCTTTATAGTATCACTTTTGCACCTCCAGAGCTACTTGGTAACAGCTGTGAAATCAGCAATATTATTCCCATTTTATGGTTTGAGACAGAAAAATGTCACGCAACCTGCTAGAAGTATGAGTCCACTGCCAGACAGGAATTCTTTGGCATTTACCATTTATACTCAGGTCCCAGGTAACATGTGCTGGTCTCTCCATACTTCTGAAGCCTTCTAGGTATTGCGTGTCTAAGCCACGAGTTTCCAAATAGGTGGTGCAGTCACTCATTGCAGCAGACACACTAGCTCTCACAGCAACCATTGTATTTTGCTTTCAGTCAGAACAGGACAACTAAAGCCTCTTTCTATGGTGACTGCAGATTTTCTGTGGCAAACCGCAATTCCTGCATTTTGAGGACACAGACAGGGATCCCAAACATTACTACATTTAATTCTCAGTTTTAAAATAGTCTGCACCATATTTTTCTTTGTTCGTTTGTTTTGAACGCTGTGCTGCCTTGAACTCTTCACAAATCTCCATGTTGTCTGGATTTCTGATTGTGACAGCCTGCTGCTCAGAGTGAGAATCACCACTATATTTTCCCTAATACTATTGCTTCTACAAGAAAACTGGAGATGCCTTAATAAACTTGCCCTCCACTTCAAAAATTCAGCTTCAGCTCTACAGCTTTTCTTTCAGCAACTATGACAGAAGTTCTCCAAAGTATTCAGTGTCATTGCCTACACAAGTACTGGTGTGTGGCCTTCACTTTGGTGAGTAGCTACAAGCCAATACCCAAAAAAACCAGAGACAAGCGTCTGAGAAAACGGGTTTTGATATGCTAAAAATGTTCCTTTTTAAAATTAAGACAATCGTTATCAATAAAATATTTATTTATGGACTTCCATTCAATCTTTAAGTGCTTCAGATATTTCAGAAGCAAAACATAATTATCATCAATTTATTGCCATGTAAAGTAAAGCACACAAATTTCCAGCAGTGTGCCTAACACCACAAACCCTAGAAAGCAAAAGCACTAGGAGTAGAACGCAATACCCTACTCACCATCTCCACTACCTTTTCCATATGTGCAAGCTACTCTACATCCTTGTCACACTGAACTAGGCCCAGAAAAGGAAGGCACAGGGAAAGGGAGAGAAAATGCATCAATGTCACAATGCAAGGCAGGGAAATAAAAAATAGTTACATTATCCATGTTAGGTATTTCTGGACCACTTCTCCCCATAACATAGGATTTATGGTTCTAAACAAAACAGATGCTTGGATGAAATGATATGCAACTTTTTCTTCTTACAAACACTGGAAAGAAGAGTAGTGGGACAGGGAATTTGACTTTTTTCCTTTCCTTATATAAAGATTTTAAGAACTTAGTAATAGCAGGAGTAGCATAGATACAAAAATCACCTGCATGAGCTGAGAGTGGCGAGTGAGGTCGAGGCAGAGCTGTAGACTGGCCATTGCCCATCAAACTCTTCCTGTTGCTTGTTCTACAACTGTGGACAAAAAAGAGAGAAAAGAAGACATTAGCACCAGAAATACAGCATGTACCACATATGAACATTCTGAGATTCTGCTTCTTTGTTTCTTCATTTCCCAGTCTCCTATTAAAAATCAGAGCTACTGCTGTTTTTGTAGGCATGTCCAGGAAGTCTACGATCATACTGGATAACAGCAAAGACAGCAGCTTCCAGAAAAAATGCACCATGGATACTTTTCAGGCTTCCACATTTGCTGTTCTGCGCAGAGACCAGTATTCTCCTGCAGTGATCTACAAATGTTCTTCTTCCCTGCCTGCAGCTATTTACCTGCCACTTTTTGTAATATATAAAAACACAAAAGCATAATGTGAAAAACAGTCTCAAGCTCAGAATCACCATTCAATGATTAAGCCTATTTCTGTTGCATGACCTGTAGCGCTTCGAATCACATGCCCCGAAGAGCAATGAATGATCAATCTGAGAATGATACAATAATTACAAATCTAATTATTGAGCTAGATTTCACATCTGTGCCTTCTGTCAATGGAACAGACGATGCCTAAGAAGATGAATGCATTTTTTTACTCATACATTTTTCATCTACGAAGAAATTTCCCATACCAGAAGATGATTAGGCGAGATAAACAGTAATTAACGCATCTATTAAACATGGGAAAGGAGATACTTTTCTTAAATACATCATACAGTTCTCAAAATTGTGTCAGCACAAGCGCTTTTCTTTTTTTCCTGCTCCTACTACAGTCTCACAAACACAAACACCCACACTGCAAACATCTGTGCATGAGGAGAACAGTACCTTGAAGTCAAAGAGACCATAACTGCATATAAACTTGTGTGCATATGCTTATGTTTACAGTACTGCAATCAGAATTTTTCTGTAAAGGTTTAAAAAAAGCTCAAAACCACTGAAAGTAGGAAGTTCACACATAAACCCCTTTGTTTAACACAGCAGGTTCAAACATGAGCAGATTCAGATCATATTTGCAGATGTCTCCAAAGATGAATTTTGTAACGTGATCGCTATGCAACAGCCAGAAATCGGTACTGATTAGTCCTGATTCTGCATAAGCTGAATACAATGCAAAGATAGCTATTTAAGCTATCAAACACTAAATAAAATATTCAAAAGTAATGTGAAGTAATACTGGAAACAAAGAAAATAAAGGCCAGAGGAAATGTTCAGTATGAAAACAGTATATAAGATACCTGCAATATGCACAGTCAAACACTGAGATCAGTCTCCCCTTGAAAAATGCTTTGTGAAGCAGCAAGGGTGCCACTCCCAGCTGTTTAATGGGTTAATGCAAAGTTCATCTGCATAAACTGCACCATGAATTGCCACATCTATTATTATGATCAATTACATAATATGCTCATGAGTATATAAATCATTACTGCAATCTATGTATGAAAAGCAAGTTTGAAATGACTGCAGGATTCCCATTCAGAGCACTGGAAAACTCAAAAGACACATGCTGCAATTTCTAAGCTGAACAAAGAGAGAGAACTTTGTAAAATTACATACACGTGGTTTTTTAAAACCTTCTAGATTAAGTTCAGCTATCTATGTTTACTTTTAACATACTCAGCACTTAATCAACTTTTTAAATTATGGTACTTGAGCAAACATTCCGTATTTTGTTAGACAAGATTTCAAAGTCATATTTTCTTTCCCTCATCTCTAAATTTCGTCCAGCTGAAGTATCCAAATTCTTTGTTTTGGCTTCATGAAACGTCACTGTATTTTTTTGTAACTTTTCCTGTATCATACTATGACAAGCCTTGCTTGATACATTTGTTTTTAAAAGTCTGAATAACTTCTCCTTAGCAATTTTCCAATCTAAAACAGAACCCAGTAGAAACTTTTGTTATTCATTAAACATTTGCTAAAGGACATACATAATGCATCTATCCACAGTAATGTGATGGTACCATTACAGCACCTGTGGTGCGGGCATGTATCCCTTGAATATGTTCTCAGCAAAGCAAACACTGCTTTCAACAAATTTAGGCACCCTACACTGATTTTGCTAAGATGATTCCAGATACAGGCTTATCAGTACCATTTGTGTGCATCTGTAGAAACTGATAATTTTATCACTTTTGCCAGAACTTCCTATGTAAAATAAATGACTGCCTTGTATTCACTTTTATGTTAAAATTCGAACTTCGCATTCTTCAGCTGAAGTTAATGCAACACTTTTCAAAAATCACTATCAAAGATACCTAATTCAAGTTATCTCATTTTTTTTGGGTGCTATTTTCAAGAATTATTTCTGGGGAGCACAAGGGATAGCCTTCAATACCGAAAGCTTACATAATGAGAAAATTTTCAACAACTGCCATTTCAAAAAAAATCCTTGTTATTTGCTCAGACATGGCTGCAGCTATATGAAGAACTTCTCTTTCATCACACTGAAATGAAATGTTTTATTGAGAAACAGAAAACAAAGGTAAGACCCAAATCACTCCCATAAAAGGACAAATCCATCCTAGAGCTCCCGCTGTAACTTTGTTTCACAGTTCAGCCCCTCGAGGATTTTGAACCAATGTTACCCATCCTGCATGATCTGTGAAACACAACCCTTTCCCAGAATAATGCTGTTATAAGAAGAGGCTTCTGTGTGTGTGGAAAAAAAAAAAAAACCCACAACCAACAAACAACTCTTGAGGGAAGCCTGAAAGAAGATCTAAGCTGCTAAAGCCCCGCAAAAGGGGCTGAACAAGGGAAGTACCAAAGCATTACTTACTGAACTGCATTCAGCCTTGAAACAGCAATCTTTTGTATACAAAAGAATCTCAGACATTAAAGCCATTCTGAAAACAAAATCACTCTGAACACATCAAGTAACTTTCCCCTTCTATTGTCTTCATAAAGCTATTCTTTTCCTATTAAAATCAGACAAGATAAACCAACTGATAAGAGGCGGCTCTGAAAGAAAGACTCTTTGTCTGCAGGAAAGTTACAGCAGTACTGTCTACAGGGGCTGTTAACTTAGGGAAACATAAACCTCAGAAAACCACAGAACGCTACACCCTCAAAATGCCTCAGATTTCACGTTGTGATCCAGCTGCATGGCACAGAGGAGAGACTAGCAAGACAGGCAGAAGATACAACACAGGGTTTACATCACTGAAAAACACAAGCAGGAAAAAAACCCCATTTTTTTCCCAAGAGAGTACAGGAGAGCAAAGGGGAGGGGGGGGGAGGGGGAAGACTTCGGGTTGCATACAAAACTTAAGCAGAATAGAAAGTTTGCATTGCTTTGCCCTTTGTCATCTCTGCCCCAGAAAGACCCTTCCCGGATGCAAGTCTGTTGCCCACAAAGTGGCAGTCCTAGATGACTACGTATCTGGAAGTAGTTGGCATTCCACCGTATCAGCAGCGCCCTGCACTGCTGGCACTATTTCTTATCTTGGAATTCAATTCATAATTTCCTATTTGGTTTCCAAATCACTCGCTGACAGATTCTGACTTGCCTCCTGCTCTCGGCTACTGATGCTCCTACTCAACTCACACCTCTCCTCCCTATCCTAACTTCTCACCATCTCTCACTGCTGGGGAATTCCTCCTTCTCCCCAGCTGCAGTATCAGGCCCAACACCTACTCTAAGAGCAATGCTCTTCTCCAGCTGCTGCAGATGATCAAAACTTCCCATGAGAAGTATCATGATAAAACAAGTAAAGTACATCAAAAGTGCTTTGAGTTTAACCTTGTTAATCACAAAGCAAATGTGAAATACAGCTGCTGAAAGATGAAATCCAGTTGCATAAAGCTTGATTACCTTGCTCCTTAAACAGCCACAATTCATCCCATATCAGGAAAAAGCCGTCTGGGCAAAGATATGGCAACCCCTAGATGGAAACCAGAAAAGCACAAGACACAAGTACTAGCATGGCCATTAACATAGGGCTGCACTCCACAAGCACTTGGAGACACTAAATAGCACAAAGAGTCAAAGCAAAAAATCCAGTTCTAGGACAAACAGTATTTAATCCAGAGCTGAAATATCAAATGCAGATTTCCTGATAATCAAGCAACAGCAAAAGGTATGCACTGAATTTGAAGTTTCATCCTCAGAATGAGGGCTCATCTGTGAGCAAATTGCCAGCAGGATAATTGGGTTGGGATTTTTGGGGTGGGAGTTTGTTTGTTTGTTGGAGTTTTTTGGTCAGGTTTTGGTTTTCTTTGGGGTTTTTTGGGGGGTGTTTCTTGGGGTTTTTTTTGGGTTTGGTTGTTGGGTTTTTTGGGGTGGGGAAAAGTAGGGAAAAAAAGGCTATATGGACAGAGACTACCGCCATACTTTTCATGGAAATTTGGCATCTGCTCTAGATGTTTATAATGATTACATCTCAACATCCTCAATTATTAATATTTACACTTGTAATGAAGATGGATTTGGACTGTAATTTATAACAGTTCACTACCTTCCATTGGCTATGCTGAGTACAGCAGTACTCTGCAACACAGCTTCTTAATTTTGCTATCAGTGTAATATAGTGGTTTATCAGAGGTACAGATTAAAAGATACTAATTTCTAGAAATTAGAAAGATACTAATAGAAATTAGAAATCAGAAAGATACTAATTTCTCAGTATCTTTCTTAATCCTTTTTTAAGAAAGGTTGCAAATAAAATGTTTTATTTGCCAAAACAAGTGCAGAGAAATTAAGATACTTCCATGCCTAGAATACAAAGCCTGATCATGTATACACAAGAGAGACTAATAATGCAAGACCTGCACTCCCATACAGGCTCTAAGGATAAAAAAGGTGGCCATAATTTCTCTGGTGTTCAATCTGCATACTGAAAACTGCCTCACCTCAGGAGAAATATCCTGTCCCTAGCAAGACTCGAGATATTGCCATTTTTATTCATACAGGAGAAGTTAAATTTAAGTTATATTTCAGTTATATTTAACTTCTTATGAAGCTAGCTAACCTATGGCTTCATAGGTATTTACTATCCCCATGAACGGCAACACTGAAGAGTCAACAGTGCACGCAGCACTGAATTTAAAAAAAATTAAAACATTTAACACGAGTAATTTTGCTTTTTTGTGATTTTTGTTTTTAAAGAAGTCTTTTGCACACTCAGTTTGATGAGCATTTCTAAGCTGTCCAGAATTCAGCCAAGTTCTGTGGGACATTAACTCAAATGAATGCAAAAAACAGCTGCCAGCAAGAGATGACGCACATCAATAGTGAAGCAGCCTGCTTGTCAAAAGGAATCTTTAAGCTTGTATTTGATGAAGCATCTGATCTATACAGTCAAAGTAACACATGGCCTGCAGTTAACGGCAGTTTCATACTTAGATCACTTTAGAAAATAAATCAACCAAGAGTGTTCCTCTCAGAATACTGTGGACCTACAGTTACATGAACAAACTCCACAAGTTCTATCCAGTACTATTTCTTGCTGCCCTGATCCACCCTACAGCTAAGAGACACGGCAGAGTAAGGAAGCAAAGATTCTCAGTTTTGAGAGGTATTTCCTGACTGCAGTATGTATATTCTCAAGGTGTTACAACCATTGAGAGAAACACACAAACCATTTGAATAGAAGTAAATTATACCACCAGTAACACCCGGAATTTTCTCTTTGGTCTTTTAATGGCTTTCAATGTTCCATACACATTTACTATCACCTAACATTATTTTCTGGTATATTTTTACTTGACTACCTACCTGCATATACACTTTCCAAATTCTGCACATGAATACAGACATGCATATAAACATACACATATACATACATATTAACATACATAAGTATACCTAGATTTATATAAAAGACATATATATAGTCCTGTATTTAAAACATTACACATGCAGCTGAACATTCTATTAACTGTATATCCTACTCTCTGTGAGGAATTATTCCATACCAGTCTTTAATAAGCTGGGGAAAGAAGGGTCTTGGGATTTAAATTTTAACTGTTGTAATGAAGGGATTCAGGTTTTACACTTTTGTCTGTGAAGTTTAGTCAACTTAAATGAGGCCAGTCTTAGTCTGAAGACATGAGAGTGTTGTCAAAACACAATGAACATGGCACATTAAGAAGAAGTACGCAGCTGACAGTTTGGCAGAATTTGTCATGAATTTTGTAAGACAACTGTCCTCGGTTCAGCAGTAGCAGTCATTTTTCTCCTTCTTAGCAGCTGGTGCAGTACTGTGGTTTTGACTTTCAGCCTGGGAACAGCGCTGATAACACCGATGTTTTCAGTTGTTGTTAGGTAATGCTTACTCCGAACAAGGACTTTCTCAGACTCATGCTTTGCCAGGGAGGAAGGGAAGCCGAGAGGAAGCAGAGACAGGACACCTGACCCAAACTAACCAAAAGGGTGTTCAGTACCAAAGCACATCATGCCCACTATATAAACTGGGGGCAGTTACCCAAAAGGGTTAGACCACTGCTCAGGTCAGGCTGGGTATCAGTTGGTGAGTGGTGAGCAGTTGTATTCTCTCCCCTTGTTATTTCCCTAATTATTATTATTGGTGGCAGCAGCAGTGGTTTGTGTTATACCTTAGTTACTGGACTGCTCTTATCTCAACCCATGGGAGTCACATTCTTTCAGTTCTCACTCCCATCCCTCTGGCAGTGGGGAGGGGGAGTGAGAGAGTGGCTGTGCGGTTCCGAGTTACCAGCTGAGCTTGAAACACAACTACCTTGACCACTTCAGCTACTCGCCAGGTATGCATGGAAAGGCTGCTCTCTAGGTACTCATTCACTTGCACCAAACACCTTTTCCCCTGCCATTACTCATACCCACCAGCACGCCACCAGAGCCTCACCTTTCCTCAACCATACAAAAGAGGAGACCTCAATCTTTTCCTTACTCCTTCGCAAAAAAAAAAAAAAAAAAGAAATCTACTGAAAAGTAAAACTTAAAATGCAAACCCACGAGACACATGATCAGCCTCTGTACAGATGGCCTGAAGGGCTCAATCACATGTGAGACAGCATCACTGCAAAAAAGGCTGCCAAGAAAAAAAATACATATAATCACAGGTGCAAAAGTATCTGCCAAACCTCTGCTCTTCAGATCTGAGGAAGACTGCCACAAGGACAGATATCTTATGCTATAGAAGGCCTCTCTATTTCCATTCCTCCAGTGTATTACCAAACAAATAAACAGATCCTTCATTAAGCCTTCAAAACGGCATGTGCTAGGTATGTGTTGAGTGTATTCAACTCCAGTGACTGCTCTCACTTTCACTCTAAGCAGTTATGATCCATAATTTTTATTCTCACACAGGAGAAAATCAGCAATTGAAGAAATCTGAATTTCTTCTAAAGAACTAAAATGGTTTATCTGTTCCATTCCTTCCTAAAGCAACTGATTCGGTTTAAGCTTCTTATAGAGATACTCAATTATATCACACAAAAAAGAGTATTAAGCTAACTACCAATTTCACAGTTGTACAATATTTATAAAATATCTGCATACAAAACAAAGTCTGTAATACATACAAAGTGGGCCAGCAACAGAAAGCAGGCACTATAAGCCAGACCACTACACAATTCTGCTTCATTATCCACAAAATGCAATTTCTGCATCTTCCTATCAGACAACCTATTGAGAAGATACTGATGGGATCATTTAAATGCTACTGCTTCTTGAACTTATTTTTTATTGTATTTGGTTTTTTGGGAAGGGCATAACCAAGTTATTGGATGAACAGCATGTTTGCTATCATATTGAGATATTCAACTGAATTTCTTGATGCACAAATATTACTCTTTCAAAATACAAGGAGAAGTAGGAAGCTAGTACCAGAAGTAGAGGAAAAAACAGACAGGGCTGGCCTAAATCATTGTTAAATATCAGTATCTTTATTCTATGTGATTGAGGAGATAGAAGGTAAAAAAAAAAAAAAGGGGGGGGCAGAAATACCTTACTGGGGAAAAAATAATCAGGGGTCCCAGTGATGTGTTTGTAATATTTAACAAACACAATCTTAAAAGAGAAAGTGTTATATGTCACACTGTGAAGATCAAAGCATCAATCACGTGAAGATATCAACCAAATGAAGTAGCACCTTGATTTGCATAGTAATCCTGCATAAACCATTTGAATTAGACAGGAAATACCCTGTTTACCAGAGCAAATGCCTATCAAGGCTGCAGCACATACAGAAGGTTTAAAACACACGTTTCACTGTGCTCTTGGCCATCTTCAGCAGCTTCACATTAACCCAGATCATTCCAAATTTTGACACTACAAACAAGCTCCTGGTGCTTCTTCTAGGGTAGGAGGATACAGACAGATATTTCTTACCATGTTGTGGTGGTCAGGAAAGGGGCAGGATGTTTCTCACTTCGACCCCCTAGTTCATTGTTAACAGCTTGGGAGAAACTGAGGGAGTGTGAGGAGCCAAAGAAGGTGACTCGGGGCTGCTGAATGCTGCTGTTCCCTCCACAGCCTCCATTCACCTCCAGCTGGAGTGCTCTCTGCCAGGCTCTACCACAGACACTGTCACAGGCAGTGCTTGCGGCTGGCTCCTTTCCCTGTTTGGGAGCTAGGCAGGTGTCCTGTGGCTGCTGCTGCTGCTCACAAAGCCAAGAAACCACTCAGGTGAGGAGGTAGCTGGGGGATCTCTTTCTCACCTTTCCACTCCCAGCTGAAGTTACGGTACACAGCTAGAGCCTTTTCCACACTTACACTGAACTGAACAGTTCATCTACTGTCAATTTTTAACCAGGCTGGCCTTTTAAAGAAAAAAGCCCTCAAAGCCAACAAACAAATGGGACCTATTCCAGATCTATTTCCTTTAAAGAACATCCATCCAGACTTGAGGACTAACCACAGCCAACTCCCCAGGCCATTTCAGTACTGCAAGGGAGCCAAGTACATATCCTGAGCTTTCTGTCACTCCAGTTGAAACTGAGGCCAGCACAGTTCAGAATTCAGATAAAACATGGGAGTGTCTCCAAATTACAGATGGAAGACCTGCTTATCCAGATATCTACCACAGTGAAACCCTGTCCACCTTCTCCCCATCTTTTTCATTCTGTTTTAAACAGACCTATCAACTTTTGGCTTACATTGCTTTTTCCTTGCTGGTGGTTGTTCCTAACAACCACAGCTCTGGGCACCACTGTGCACAGCTCACCATATTGTCACAGAATTAATGGACTAGAATAAGCCAAACAAGCCCCTTGTAGCATTGAAAGCATTCTTCAAACAGCACAGAGAGTAGCTTTAAGGAGTGCTTCTCTTGGACAAAACAGCAGGCACAGGACACCCCTCAGAGTCGACAGGATTCCACTTGGGGGAAGAAAAGAAGAAATTATTTAGTCTGCTTTGCTTCTTACTGCAGAAGTTGCGCTTTATCTTCCTTTCAACCTCCTCAGTATCTTTGTACCCGTCAAAATAATTTATGTCGTTAAGGCTACTTTCACATAAAAAGAATCAAAAGCTTCTCAAAACAAAACTCTATAGAGTATCCTTTATCACATGAAAACCCATCTGCTTTGCACCGCACTCCAGAGACTCCCCATGAGAAAAGACATTAAAAGAAAAGCTCCTACAAATATTTTTCCTACACATATACACACCCTGTTTCCTTAACAATAATGAAGTACAGCTAAACTAATCGTATCCTAAAATTCAACAGTAGGAAACTGGAACCTATCTGAAGTAGAGAGATTTTACATGGTTTCACTTTCAAACTCTGTAGCTCTCTTCTGGTTTAATCCCTAAAATAATTTATATTTACATCTACCTCCTTTCTCCTATAATTAAATAGCAACAATTTGGTTTTACTTAAAAGAGTACAGAGTCCAGACAGAACTGCTTCTTTCCTCCCTTGCTAAATTTGGTGGCTCTCAACTCCTCAAAGGAATGAGGGAACACATGATGATTACATGCGTGACCTTCAAACACTTAGCAAACACTACCAAAAACTCACAGGGTGAATGGGTAAGACAATGCCAGAGCAATGCAGCTGACTGAACAAAAACTAAACTCACAGAAGAAACCTACTAATACACAAAAGAGTTTGATTATTTTGTTTGTTCTTAATTCCTATTTGGGCAAGATCCAAAATTTGAAAGATACTTTTTCACAATAAGGCTTGTTGTCTGACTGAAAAGTAAAATACTTACAGGCTAACTGATAAATAACTTACTCTCCCTTGCTAAAAAGGACCTAAGGCATTAAGAATGTTGCTAAAAATTTCCACAAGCCATCTGTGTAATTTTCCTATTTTAAAAATACAAATGCACAAATCAAAGCTTGTAAGATCTTAGAGTATTTTTCTTATTCCTAGCACATTGTTGATGCATATTCCTGGGAGACTTCTGCCTTTTCTAGAGTCATGATTCTTCTGAAACTGACAGTTGTAACTTTCTAGTTAATTCACACAAAGAAAAGGATGAAAGACTACAGCTCACCTGTAAACAATTACAACCAAAAAGCAAGCTGCATGTGGTGTGCGTGAGCACCTTTACATATATAACTTCAACCCCTGGCAGAAAGTATTCTTCAACAAGAGAATGCTAGAACATGGAACTGGATTTTTGAAAGATGTTGTATAAGCCTCATTTCATTGTTCAGCACTTCAATGCAACTTTTTATGGCACTATACAACCAGGACTAATCAGAAGAACAGAAAATGAGAATTTAATAGGACAAAAAGATGAAAAGAAATTACAAGGTATTAAAATAAAGGTCTGGAAACTCACTCATAGGAAAAATATGGGGGGGGGGGGGGAAGCACCACATGTCGTATCTCATAAATATCCCAATCTCACATTTCCATCTTTAGAGCAAGTTTAAGCAAATGACTCAACTATGGTTTCTTTCAAATTGTGTTATTCATAAGATTTTTCCCTTAAACCTGAAAGACTCATCTGTGATTTTTAGCACAAACATTTTGGGAAGGCATGACACTAGTTCTACTCTCAAATGCCACTGTGCAGTTTGAGAGATACTTAGTTATGATTACCTTCACCTCGACTGGCAGAGACAGCACCTAGTGTATTAGAAAAAGCCCTTCATCTCTCCTAGAAAATGTGCCAAAAGCATAGTGAACACAACCAGGATGCACTGTACTGCCAGTGTCTTAGGGAAAGCAGGCACTCTCACACTCCGTTCCAGCCAAGTTTTCCCAGACCTTCCCAGACTCCTCATCAGGTGGCAGGAAAGCCACTCTGTCTGCCAGGGAATTGCCATTGCTGCTCTTCAGCATAGTGGAATTGCCCAGCTCTGTGTCACAGGAGGGCCTGAGGTGCCCTGGAGCTGAGAGGACTCAACTCAGGCTCCATCACCTGAGAAATCACTTCAGGAATAAGAAGGCTCATGAATACCAACCCAGCAAACCCCGATAACCTCCTGCACCAGAGCTCCCATTACTGTAAGCTTCACATCTTCAACAGAAACAAGTTATCAAAAGAGTGACAGCCTAAATAAGCATGGACCACACATATTCATCGAAATCACTGTTAATCCCATCTAAATACATAATGCTTATCACTATTTAAGCAGCAAGTGCTTCACACTGCATTGAAACTGAAGGAGGGATACTGAATGCTTTCTAGTGAAGGAGCATCTTCACAACTCCCCATATACTTACTGCTGGCCAACTCGTGGAACCACAAGATCTTTAAAACTGGCTAGAATGATGGTGGAATAGTACAGCTGTACGAGCTACCACCTTAAGCAACTTAAGTCAGCAGAAAGTTTCTGAAAGCAGTTTCCGAAACAACAACAGAAACAGACTACCTTTTGTTCCAGACTGGGCACACAGGGACAGAGGAGCATTCAAGGATGTTAGTCTCCAGTAGACATACTCTCCCAGTAAGAGCTGAAAGTTCTAAGCACTGCCATTATTTAACCTCTTGAGAACCAGACATGAGAATACAAATCCACAGATCTGAAAGCATGGGCACGATGAAGCACAGTTGCCTACTGAGCATTTGACAAGAGAAGGGAAATGAGCTTCATCCTCTCTAAGGCACTTTGGCATCAGCTGCAGTGGTTCATCTCTCTCCTTTCCTCTCCTACATGTGAGAGCTGCCAAAAATTTGCAATAAATACCTAATTTTAAACTAAGCAGTGTAAGTTCGCAACCTTTCTTAAAAGCAATTAAGGCAAACAACAGCAAAACAGTCCTGTTCCTTTAACTGAACTTTTAAAAAAGCCAAGAGATAATATTATACAGCTAAAGTATCACACCTTGCATATGAGTAATAAACATTTTTTTAATTAATGCTCTGTATTGTCTGTTGCTTGGACACAAGTCATCTGTAGTGCATAAGCAGTTAATACACTGGAATTGAGGAAGTAAAGCACTTAAAAAGAAGTATCACTATTTAGGACAAAATACAGTGTTTGAAAACTATGTCCTTTACTGGTTAGGAGTCTGAATATGAACTATTAAGCAGAAGGCATTCAACCTGAAAACTATGTCTTTTCCCAAAAGACCTCTGCCAGCACCATCAGTGCCCCACATTTCAATATGCACACATTGATTGTGGTTCAGAAATTTAGTTTGCAAACAAAAGAACCCCTTTCTTTACTGAGACCCATGTTTTCCTTCCCACCCAGACAGCTGACTGAAAGTTTTTTAATTAAATCATAATTAAGCA
>JAOEHY010039478.1:35598-55896 GCA_025447955.1 Psilopsiagon aurifrons
GGGGGGGGCTAAAAGATCCTTTCTTTGTGCCCGTTGAGCTGTTGGTGTCTATTAAGCCTGCCAAAGAGGGCACCAATTAATGCCAGCTTTCATAAAGAAGCTGCTTGTTCAGTATGAACCACACATCTACAAAGTCATGCTGAAATATAAGTGACCAGACACTCCATGGCCACAATGTTAAGTCTCCCCTGGAACCAAACATGCAGGCAGCAAGACAGCATTCCCCATCAGTCATAATCTCCTGGTTTTGCCTGGGATAGAGTTAATTTTCTTCCTAGCAGCTGGTGCAGTGCTGTTTCAGCTTCAATCTGAGAACAATGCTGATAACACACCAGTGGTTTTAGCTGCTGCTCAGCAGTGCTTATTCTGATCAAAGACTTTTCAGTCTTTCATGCTCTGCCAGTGAAGAGGGGCACAAGAAGCCAGGAGGAAAAAGAGATAAGACACCTGACCCAAACTAGTCAAATGAGTATTCTATACCATAGCACATCATGCCCAATATATAAACTGGGGGGAGTTACCTGGAAGGCTGAGTATTGGTCAGTGGGTGGTGAGCAGTTGTATTGTGCATCATGTCTTTGTTGTTTGGGGCCTTTTTATGTTTTGTTGTTGGTGGTTGTGTTCGACTGTTGTTTGGGGGTGTGTTTTATTCCTGCATGTATATTGCCTATTATTTTATTTTACTTTAATATAAAAATCAACTGGTTTTATCTCAGATCATGGGGGTTTATTTCCAACTCTCTCCCATCCCACTGCCAGGGAGTAAGGCGCTGCATGGCAGTTGCTGCATAAGATGCATAAGATAGTTGCTGGCAAGGCTTAAACGATGACACACACAGAGCTGTAACAAAGAGTATTTTTGCCTTTGGAGTTCCCAAACACAGCTACATTCCTTTTATTGCTATTGTTTAACAAAGTTTCATGCGAAATTTACGCATTTACAAAACTACAGAAACTTCTTACCAGCACAGTTTACTATATCTACACTTCAGAATTAACTGTGTGCCTATACCTGCATAGCTACATGAGCATATTCCCCCTTCTGCAGATACCTTTACACCACAGGGTGAAAGTCTTTTACTGGTTCAGATTTTCCCAGATGGAAATAAAACTGAATCATAAGAAAGCAAACTATATTTTTCAAATGTAATTTTGTACTAAACAAAGTGAATGAAGTCAGCAAAATTAACTGACTAGCTATATAGCTCAAATAATTAACCCTGTACAGAACACGGTGTGTAGACTAGGTTTGGGAACAAACTTCAGCTTCACGCGGCAGTACACCTACCAAGGCAGGCAATCTATTACACATGCAGATCATACTGCTTGGCTGCAAAGTCATGGTGAGGTAACTGGAAACATCTGAATAATCTCCAGTGAAGCAATTCAAACTTCTCCAGGCATAGTAATCAGTAAGGATGACAACACAAGGCTTCTGACATCCACTCCTCTTTCTTTTTTCGTAATGCTTAATCATCAAGCACCACACAAGCCAGGAAAGATCGGATGATTTACATGTTTCAGTTTGCTGCCACAGACCTGGCATTATATATACATGCACATTTACACTATTAAAAATAGTGTGGTGCGGTATTAAAAAAGTTTCAGTGGCGTAGGTTTCAAGTGACTGGATTACTCAAACAGTGAGGTCAGAAACACATTATCTAGGCCATCCCAAATAAAGTACTGATAAAGTGTTCATGTTATGCCACAAATGGTCCCTTTTCCCCTGCCATGCTATGTCACTTTAATGATCCAAATATCCAAAACTCTTGCCCAGAAATACTGTACAACTTCAGAATCCTTTTAAGCACAGCTAAGGTAAGTTTCCTGGAGATCAAAACATTATAGTGCTGGGCTGCAATCTTTCTTGCAGGCTCTGAGATAATGCATTATCAAGGGAGAGGTAAATTTTTTCTTCTCTGGAATGATATATACTTCAAGCTCTGCCCCACAGCTGGTAACCCAGCACAACTGTAACAGTCTGACCTTAAATTTATACACACGATGACATCTCATGAAAATCTGGTAACTTGAAAATGAGAAGCATTTTCCCAGAGAAAAAATTCAACACCACAAGTCTCTGAGCAGAGCTCTAATAAAATGAAACGCACCTCCAGGAATGAATCTGGTCCACAAAAGCCATTCATCATTTGTCTTTACCAGGATTTATTTCTGTGACTAACATTTTACAGAAATTTAGCATTTTCATGACCAAGTAAGCTCGATTTCTCACATACACTTCTCCTGGTCCCTTCAGCAGCCAGTAACACCCGATTTTCTCATGAAAACTCAAACACGAAACCAAGGCAAAATCGTAATTTAAAATTATCTTTTAATCCCTACTATACTTTCCTATACTAGACTTTATATAATGATGCAGAATATGGGGAAATGACTAAATCCATCTAATACGGCACAGAGTATATAAGTAATCTCTGAAAAAATTTTGCATATACTTTGCTCTGTAAAAGTATCCTTACCAGAGAAGAAGTACTTCAACCAAAGTCATGTACTAATTGCTCACAAACAGAAGTAGGTCACAGAGGATTCATGAAAGCAAATGCCAGTGACTCAGTGTAGAAGGAAGAAGAAAAAGAAAAAAATGGGTGCAAGGATATGATTTATAGTGTGTAAATAGCTATGAACTAATATTGTGAAGAGGAACAGTTTCACAACGAAGATTTGTTTAGTTCATCCTGGTGTGTCAAGAATGAAGTAACACATAAAATTACTAGTACGGCACCATCCACTGTAGAGACAAAAAAAGCAAGTACTGATAATTATAGTTAACATTTCAATTGTGAACACATCAGTTAAGTTACTGTCTACAGCTATGAAAGCCTACAACCTATGTGATGCGACAGCAGCAATAGCTGTAGGTACCAGATCTCGCAGTGCTGCTAGCAGTAACAAGAACAACCTGAGATGCTACTGGAAATACTGCCTGTCAAACTACACAACACAAGATGGCATACATCTGCATTAAAACTGTTTAAACAGTATCTGCTCCAACACAAGTAGGACTGCAGGCAACCCGAACAAGAGGAAGTCAAAGTGAGTGTGTTGTCAACTGCTACAACTGTATGATGTAGTATATGCTGTTACTCTTCAAGTTCTAGCTTCCGGATTCACACAATGACTTGAAAACTCCAAGTTTTCAGTGTTTGAGGGCAGGGCTTTTTTTTTTGTTGGTTTAGTTTTTCTGCGTTGGGGTTTGTTTGACAATTTCCTTGCAGCCCACGTTTCAAGACGCATTTTGCCAATGGAAAGATTTAATATGAACCCTAAACTTCTAAAACCAGATGAAAATGAACTTTCATCCATGAACACTTCCATACTAGAAAAGAAAGTGTTAAGATCTATGCAGCAATAATAAATTCAAAATATGAAGAAACACTGGCTTGGACACACAGAAAAAGTCAAAGAATGCAATTCTTTGTACAGTCTTTCTTCTTTACACATTGATCCCTGCAAGAATTCCAGTGTTAAACAGTTAAAAAAGTCTCAAGACTTAATAATCCTGCAGAACAGATCTGTCTGGCTTTCTAATTTCAGTTAAAATTCCACCCTGGAGCAGTAATGTCTGGGTCAGCAGAGACATGATGGTGGAAGAGTAAATCTGAAAGGGAGTTTGCATCAAAGTTGTCAACAAGGAGAAGTGGAACTCTCCTACAAAGAGTGATTTTATGTTAGCCTTTGTTGTTTATAAATGATTAATTACACAAAAGCTGTTAGATATAAGCAATGTACTTACAAGAAAAGAACAGAGAAAAAAATCTCATTTCTTGCTTCCATGGATCATAACTGTTTTGAACTGGAATTTGCGCCTATGACTTCCATTGGATTCAGACCTAAAATATACTAAAATTGACATTAAAACAGTACAATGGGATCAACATTGAGGAAATTTCCTCCTTTCCTCAACTATGTATTGCAAGTACAACCACATCACATTACACTCCTCAAAATACTCTAAGAAATACTACAATGCTAGCAATTAACTCTTACATGAACAAGCTACACCCCAAGGCCGTCAACCCATTTCTGGAAGCTCTACTGCCACAAGGTTACAGAGTTGTTATTCTGAGATTCACAACAGTAATTCCACCACAGATAGCAGTCTTGCAGATTGCCGGTAATCTTAAACAGCATGAATGAAGAGAACTGAAAGTTGAAACTACAGTTTGAGACAAATTCAGTGGTTTTAATACATGACTACTCCATTCCACTGAAAACTTGCTTTGGCACAACTTTCACATACTGTCTACATGAGGCAACGGAGACATGTTCAAGGGGAATTAGCGCTCTGTGATCTTCTAACCTTCTCAGTAGTAAGGAAGAATATGCTGAGAGTTTGAACATTATTCCTGCATTTCCTGGATTTTACAAATAGAGGCCCCAAACCTCTAACTTGGTTCAGTGTTTAATCAAACATCAGATCTCCTGTTAACATAAGCTCTAGCTCAGCTTTTCAAATAGTCATTGCAAATGACCTTAAACAGGTTACATTCAACTTGAGAGCCAAATGTAGGGATACACCTGAAAGACAAAATGTCAGCAAAAGCCACTTCCTGAAATTGCCTGAATATAAAAGATACATATACCTTTTCTTCAGACTATAACTGGAAGAATTACCACTATCCATTATAAACAGATTTTTGAAGATACAAATTAAATGATAAAGCATTCACATAATCCACTGTTAATGTAATCATATGCTTTTTAGTAATTTCCCTTCTACAAATGCGTAACTAAACAGTAACTCAAAATGATCTTTCAGTCTTTCAAAATCTCGATGAAGTTTGTGCAGGTAATGGTAGCACACAGTCTAGAATGGCTGGACAACTAAGCTGATATACGTATGGGGGTGTGACCAATTAAAAAGTGACTGACTGTTTTCTTAACCTAGTTTATACTGATTTCAGAGTTCTGACTTGTTCTTATGAGGATGTATAACCTCTTTCCTCATCGTGACTAGCATAAATTTAGCTGATACAGGAAAGTAATGACAATGAAATTTTAAAAAGTGACCAATAAAGAAAACCCCAAGACTCTACTTGATAAACCGGCATTCAACAAAGCATACTTCCTCCCACAATTTGCAATGTAATTTCATCATCTCTTCCTTGCAAAGTGTTGCAAGATTTCACACAGCTGGGGAGACTGTTTACTGACTGACACAGTTTATTTCTTCACAGTTTATTTTCTTCAGAGAAACAGCATAATTTGTTCAAAAAATTTTTTATTTTTCTTTTTTTTTCCCAGTCAACAACCTCTAACGCAAGAACAGCAGCTTCACACCTATTCACCTACTGAACACAGGAGAGGTACAATATAATTTTGATCAAATCTGCTAAACTCCCAAGATTTTCTGGAAGACTGAAGCTGAACTGAACATCACCTTATGGATACTCACAGGTTTGATACTACAGCTCAGCAGATAGCCACTGAAACATCACCCACTCAGAGTTCTAAAAACAGCTGTGGTAATAATTCCAGAAAATTATATTCTGCTTTTAAATTCTGACTATTCAATACATTAGCCATATCTTTAAAACTGATAGCATAGTGAATCTCTCTAAAGGACAAATTCTGGTCTTCCTGTTCACTACTATCTTCCACTTCGCTTTACCACTAGAGAAAAATAGAAGCATGTCATTCATCGGTGGTGGAGCCAGGAATCACACTGCAATGAGATACAAAGCTACGCTTCATACCCTTTATAGGTCTGGCTTTAATAGTCCAAGTGCCTGTAGCACTATCACCTCATGCTGTGATTTTGTCCCATTTCACGCTATGTGGCACTGGGCTAACTAGCTGCTGCAGGAAATGACGATGAACTACGAGTCAGAGCTAAGCACACAACTCAGTATGGTGCTGCAGGGCACAGTGCTGTTTTGCAGATGAATCTGGACTGCCAACCATGTGAGATCATCAATCCTTTTGGTAAGCTAAGGGTAGTCAAGTACGCACTTGCGAAGCAACCTACTGAACATTCAGAAACACAAATCAACTGAATGTGTTTTCTTCAGTCCTGAGTTGCTCTTCAAGATCTCAACAAGCTGATTAAAAAATGAGTTTAATCATTCTGACAGCATATTTACGTTAAGCAAATCCCTGCTTACCTCAAGGTTTTCTCTATCAGTGCTTTATTTAAAAGCAGTATGTCATTCGATGGAACAGTTACTGAAAACTACCCAAACTAACAAAACCAAGGTCTGTTACATACTGTACATACAGAATTCTACCATTCAAGAGAATTTATCACCACTGATGATAAAGCACAATGAGGACGTTTTGAGATTAAATTTAACAATACACAATTATACAGTTCAACAAATCAAATTCTTACCAATTCACAGGCCAAGTTAAGAAGTAGGTAAGTTAAACCGACAACCTTTCTATAAGGTTATCACCACTGAGCAAATGCAAAGAGGAGCATGGAAGTTCACTGATTCTGTTGAGGCAAACAGGTGGTGTGTGGCCACAGCGCAGGTTAGAAATCAGGTTTTCATATTCAGTCAATGAAATCATACCCTCAAGATACATACAAACACTTCCAACAGAGCAAGTGCTTGGTAGAGTTCAATACTGGCTTGGTTTTTTTTTTATAAATTCAGTGTGCTGGAAGAAGGAAAGGAAAAACACAAAACCAAGTAAGCCTTAAGCAAAACTACTGCCTTCAGAGTGTTGTAGTGAGGTACCTTCCAGCTTGCTTAAAACAAATAAAATCAATTGAAATTAATTATGCATTAATCATACACTAGGTACACTTGCTTGAAAATCTTGTTAATCACTAAACTGATTAAGTACATTAACACTGTTGCACATTTTCTATTCCAATATTAAAATGCAGCAATATGTGAAAAAATAATCTGCCACTTTTTGTTTTGTAGGTACTCATGTGCATACCCCTACAGCCATGTGGTATTCCTCCCAGACACAAAAAAAACTCCAGCCAACACTACTATGCCATTACTGGCAGATAAAATGGTGCTTTCTGGTTGAAAAAATCTTTGAAATGTGTTGTTTATTTTAGATGGTTTTACCCCAGATTTATATGACTGTGAGTTTGCTGTTGCTCAAAAAGTACAATGATTTCAGACTGCAGCCTTCCTCCTTCAGGCTGCAATGGAGTCAATTTGCAAAAACTCTGAAAACTGGAGTAGGTCATCTTTGTTTCAAGACTTCTAAAAAAAAAAATATTTTCAGGGAAGATCTGTCATAAGAAAACCTCACATTTTCTACTCTCAACAGTAAACCAACTTGGTCCAATGTGCAAAAGAGCCTAGTAATGAGAACCATTCTTACTCCTTATATATGCAATAGTGCTACAATTCTTCATTGTTCAAGGCACCATACAAACACAACAAATGACAGCCTCTGCTGGAAAGAGCTTACACAGTCCAAAAACCCAGGCATAACATACAGATGAGACAGCCAACTCTGACAGGTTAGAATAGGGTGCGGATGAAGTAAGGTGACAGAAAAGGGTGTGCTACAATTTTTTGCCATCAGGAAGAGTAATCACCTCACTACTCATCCAGCCCATTAACCCATTAGCTAATTTAAGGTTTCTATTTGCATCACAGCAGAAGTATGCCTGAAGAAGTGATGAACAGAGAGGATAAAACCACCACTTCTGCAGTCTTTGCTTTTGTCTTATGCCTTGTGAACACCACTGTCACAGGATTCAAGAAAAAAAGAAGAAGAGAGACTGGTCCAAAATCTACTTAAGTACCCTCATAGCTGTAGCCACATCCCAAAGCCAGAAACAAATTCACCTTTCACATCAGTTTCCCTTGTTCTCTAAGATTTTGATGAGGCAATAGCAGCCTCACTTTTGGTCTTTATGGTATACATCAGAATCCACTGCCTAACAAATGCAGAAGTTAACAGGCTAATGTGAGTTATCTCTTAAAAAAAGATTATTAAAAAAAAATCTGATGCTGCACATTTCTTATCCTAAGAACCTAAACCATCATATCCCTTCCAAATCATACTATATAGAAATGTATTCTAACTACTTGGACTTCTGCTGTATTTGAAATCAAAGTCTATATACTTAGTCACCCTCACTTACCTTGAACACCTGTATTAATAGTATTTGCTGCCTTTGCCCTCAGGATATCTATCATCTAATGACAAGTGAAGTCATCCACTTACGGTTTATGAGTTTTATGTTTATGGAATCTTAATATCCATCAGAAAAGTGGTTTTGTAAAAATACCTAGTTTGCAGAGAAGAAAACCACAAACTGTTCAGGTGAAATACCTGTAAACCTGTACGAAAACAAAAATGAAAACTGTGCCTCTATCTTCACTTTTGGTTTCGCAGCATTACATGCATTGCTACTGTGCCTCCAAAGAGGCTCCTGTGTAACACAGAACACTGAGCCAGCTCCCAAGACTCTCTTCCTTCCTCTGACATTAGAATATCCACAACTAAAACCAAAAAAACTTAAACAAGATTTTCCATGAAATAGGGTAATTACAGACTTTCAGATTTCCTATCTTCTGTTACACGCATGATTAGTAAGAGTATTTTTATTAGAGTAGCAATACCTTATGAGAAATAATGCTTAAAATGTAGCTTCAAATAATCTAATATTTGGCAGATACTCTAATACTACACTCATATGCTACCCCCATATTAAAACTAAAGTCCAGCAGCATCTCATTTCATCGTGGTGCTGGATTTCCAGTATGCAGTGGGTGTTCCTGCCACACGATACCCTAATTTGTGGAACTTGGTTTTCTGACTGCCTGGACCAGATGTGCTTTACTTCATTCTTGTACCATGTTTCAGTATTTACCTACAGGACGAAATCTGAGAGCAGCTCTATGGCTCATTTCGTAGAGCCTACATGAAAAAAGCCAATGGGACACTTTTGCCTCCCACTGCACTACAGCCTCCCACCTTCAGAAGACACACTCCTTCATGCAGTTCCTGCACACTTGCATATTTTCAGACAGTTTGGCCCACACAAGAGGGAAAAGCAGCACATGATGCGCTCCCCACGTCCTTATACTTGCCCAACACTCCCAGCATGGGCAGAAGCCACATCATGTTGTTGGCCCATAAGCTAGCTTCCTGGGGCAGATGCCTTTTGGAAGGCATGTCACCGTTCCCTCAGCATGAGTTAAAGGGAAAAATCATTTTTCCATACTGACTGAGGCAAAAAAACGCAACAGGACTTTGGAACTCTCTTCGGATTGTTTCCTTCTATTAATACCCAACTGATGACCCTTGGACTGAATTTAGGCAGACACAGCCCCAAAGAATGTAGAGAACATTTTTTTTATGTTTATAAAAAGACCAGCCCAATGTCTCCAAGGACACTACCAAGGTTAGAGGGAGAGACAACAGCATCAGCAATAAATCAGTAATGAAATACAGCTCTCTTAAAGAACAACAATCAAAAGAAAACTGGTCAGAACAGCAAACCTTTCAAATTTTCTCAAACTTGTCAATGACTAAATAGAGAATCCAGAGGAGGCCACAAAAATGATCTGTGATGGAGCATCTTCCTTATGAGGAAAGAATGAAAGAGTTAGGGTTCTTCAGCCCGGACAACATAAGACTCCAGGTGGGGACCTTATTGCGGCCTTTAAGTTCCGGAAAGGGGCCTAAAAGAACGATGGGGAGAGACTTTGTAGCAGAGCCTGTTGTGACAGCACAAGAGCTAATGGTTTTAAACTAAAAGAGGGGAGATTCAGGCTGGATGTGAGGAGGAAAGCTTTTACAGTGAGGGTGGCAAAACACTGGCACAGGTTGCCCAGAGAGGTGGTGGATGCACCATCCCTGGAGACATTCAAAGCCAGCCTGGATATGGTTCTGTACAACCTTATCTAGCTGAAGATGTACCTCCTCACTGCAGAAGCGCTGGACTAGATGACCTTTGAAGGCCCCCTCCAACCCAAACTATTCCATGATTCTATGATTACCTTGACTGGGAGGGCCAGATTACTCAATCGCTAACACCACTGCTGTGTGTCTTGTTTCCTGTAGACTGTCAGAGTAGGTGACCCTACTGGTTCCTTCCTGCTTCATAATTCATGAATCAGAAGAAGGAAACACATGATGGCTAAAAGGTATTCATTTATAGATAATGCTGAATGCTTAGGTCTGACCTACACAATTTGCATATTTAATAAAATAACCTGTATATTCATATACTCGAGTATGTTTTGCATTTCCTTTGAAACATTTCCTTTAAAAAAAAAGGAAAAAAACCCCAAACCAACCAACCAACAAACCCCCAAAAAACCCCACAACAACAAAAAACCACCAAGTAGATTGCTGATACAAGATTTGAGGAAGACATGGAGGAAAAACATGAAGAAAATGGGGGGGGAGGGGGATAAAAAAAAGGGGCAGGAAAAAGTTTTGGAGTTTGGTTTTAATTTCTTTTCCTACCAATAGAAATTAAAGCCTAGTGAAAGATGGTAATATTTTGACATTTGGCAAGATAGAACAGCACATGTGAGGCACAATCAAGCAGGAAGGAAAAAAATAGATAGAAATGTATTTCCCAACAGAACTCGTGTTCTCTCATTAGTCACAGGCCACAGATGGGGAGCAGATGCCTTCAAACACAACAGTTCAATCATGAAAACATGGCAGAAGGGCCAGGGAAGAAGCTACATCACCAAGCCTAAGGTAAGAAAAGGAAAAAAAAAAACCTCAACAAACCAAGCTTACTTACAAAATGTGTTACACATTTTCTTTGTCCATTATGTGAGGAAAGCAAAAGAAGATGTTCTGGTAAGACTTGATGGTACAAAGAACTGACATAATCATCCTTTTGCGTGGGGTGTTCATAGACAAGGTGCATAGAGCATATTAGACTTGTCTGACTGCCTTTGTTTCTACTATTACAGCACTTATGGAAATTCCCTTGACATACCCATGCACAAGAACAAGCTAGACAGGCCTAGACTCACTGAAAAAGCAAATCTGCAAAACAAATGTATACAATTTACTCTTTTTTTCCAGCTAACTTCGAGAGGTTTAACAGTATTATCACAAAGGATATTAATTATGACTTCTCACAGAACAGCACTGTCAGATGAATGAGTTAACGTTCAAGCATTCTCCTTCCAGTTTCATAAAAGGGAATAAAAGAAGCCATGTGTTGATTCACATTAAGAAAACTGTCCTTACAACTAATTCTGGTAAACACTAAGGCATCTGTTGGTAGAAACACAAGTCTGATTTATTCTTATAATCAGTATCTAACACCCGTTTCATCAAGGATTGGATTACGTTTAAGTCTGAACTACTTTTGAATTACGTTTGAAATCTGTAAAGATACATTCATCAATTAAAAATCTGATACAGATTTTTTCTTTCTCTCAGCATGAATGTACTCATCAGGAAACAGGACTGAAGGCAGAATTTCACTCTGTATTGCTAGGCTCATTGATATTAAGTTATGTATTGTTGAATTAAATGACATATCTCTGTTACAAATAATTCTGCCAGGAGAAGCTGCATTTTCTATGGTTCCATGCTCTCTCAATCAAAGCACTACTTCTACAGTCCTGCAAAATTTTCATCTCTCATGTTCAATTTGTTCTCCAAACTCCCTTTGGGGAAGGAGTGGGGTGTCACCTTTCCTCATTTTTATTTAGTTATTCCAAGTGCAAGAGATGCTTCTTGCAGGCACAGCAATGCCATCTCTGGGACATTTAGCCAGAATGTCACCAACCCTTGACTGGAAGAAGGTACTGTCTTCCCGATGCAGACACCTCTGTGCATCATTATACATACGAACAAGCTCTCCCATGCCATTAAGAGTTTGGTATGGGTTTGAGGAGGGGAGGTTTCAGGGTTAAAGTACCTGCTTACAAAATATGCTATTCTTAGGACTAACTTTCTTTTGGCTTCTGCTTTTGAGGTTTCTGTGTATTTTAATGTAGGATGTTTTCCAGAAAATCACACCAGCCCATCCAAGAAGTGATAACAGTTGCCCAAAGAGAATTTAAAGGAGAATTTAATTAGAAGCTGATGTGTTAATACACAGATTTATCAAAGGAAGCTCAGATAGTTCAAACTACTGTACCATATTTCCTGTAACAACTTTAGAATCTAGAACTGATGCATAAAAGCACTGTACTTAAATGTATTTCAAAAACAAAGTAAAGGCTTCTTACAAAAATCTTGATTAACAGTTTTAATAAAACTAGAAACTATCATATAGACCCTTCTCAAATACACATGAAAAAAGCAAAGGATCAAAAAACCACTGCAAATTGCTCCATATGTGCAAATATATCTCTTGTGAGAAGTGGGATTCTGTTCAGAAGCCTGTGTCAAATCTCATACAGGATGGGGGCCCAACAGCCTAGAGAAGGAAGACTGCCTACCCCATGTTCACAAATGCAGCAGGAAAACAGCTGGGGAAAATAAAGAAAAGTCTACCCTCTACTACTGTTCCAGTTATGAACATTTTGAGTGCTACTTAAAACAATCACAGGTAACAAGTACCAGCATTCAAACAAACTTTTACCTTATTAGCCCTCTCAAGTTGAGCTACAGACAAAACTGGTATCCATACAATTACCGCAAAAATACAAGGGAAAAAAAAATAGAGGAAAAAAAAAAAAAAGATATCAACTGAATTGTTCCAATATTTCTTAAGGAAAAAAGAGAAAGGTACCACAGTATTTCAGTGCAAGTGCTGTAATAGTTTGAATTAGTCAAGTTCAAAAAAATTCAAAGAAATACACCAGCTTCTTCCAGTGGTGGAACAGAGCCAAGAGCCTATTTTAATTTGGGAAGAGAAGCCACATTCCCAATATCATAAACAGCTGCACTTTGAGAATTTTCAAAAGCTATAGTATGAATGCAGAATATAAACAAATACCCTCAAAGATGGAAAAGCGTCCATCCTATTTATGCTAGACATGCCTTTGAATAAAGCATTAAGAAAAGTGTTTCTGATTTTTGAACTGACCTCAGTATCAATCTCATTCAGCTTCTCAACAAGTATTATTTTACAGCTACTGCTATTTAAGTATACAAATGTCTGTGCACCCTTACGTGTGCTTTTTTCCCCTTCATTTGGATGTAAATGCCTATATTTTAAACCAGTCTAGTTAGAAAAGACAGACACTTTGATCCCATATAAACAGCCATTTGACATCATCTTTAACATTTTGGAGTGGAATAGGGGAAAAGAAAGATACACTAGTGGGTAGCCTTTTAACATTTTTTATTTAACATACGATTTTAAACCTAGGTTAAAGCCAAATTATAGAGATCAGAAGCAGGCTGTTACATGCTAGAACATCCACATAATTACTGCATATGCAGAAAAAATCCCAGCAGCAGGCTGATAAGGAAATTTCACCAGTTTTTACTTTCTAATCACTAAACTGAACATGCCAGTATTTCATGAGAATAACAGATTCTACTAACAAGAACAATGGAGCATGACGGTTTTCCTTATTCCTAAACAATTATTTAGGGAAGACCATTGCTAACGGAAAGAAAGGGCAAATAAGCTGATACATTTATTCTGGCATAGCCCCAGCATTTTTGCACTCATCTGTCAGTAGCAGGAATACTAGCAACACGCAGCCTGTAGTTCTGAAGCTTCTCCATGGGACAGAACAACCTGGGAATTGTTCTGGTTTACAGTACTTCTGAGATATATTTACTGGGAAACACCCCAAAAGGAGTTTTCTAGTTTAGCACCATCTGATTTGGTTTGAGCATTTTAAATAAAATCACCAAACTGACCTACCATGAGATTTAAGGCACTTAGAAGTGCTATTTTTCATCTCATCTTTATTCATGTGGAAGAGTCTACTGAAGTAGATCTAACTAGTAACTACCAGTAATATATAGAATATGCACTGCTACAAAGCAAGGACTGAAACATCAGTGCTGAAAAATATGCAATCTCAGAAATGGATAGAAAAATGACGCTTATATGAAGTGTGAGTTATCTCCTTAAACATCTCTATCATTTTACATTTAAGTCATCGAAAAATTACGTTAAGTAACCATGCAGTGTTATGCAGCAGACCCTCACATCAGATGACTTTCAGAGTCCAATATATGACACTTGCATATTATGCCTAGATCCAACTGTATGTATTAATACTATAGATCCTTGCACAGGACTTCAAAATTTCACAATTATTACAGCTAGTGGATTTGCAAATGTCCAGTGACAGAAATCCTCTGAAAGGTTTCCAAGAGAAAATCCAGGAGCCTTCACTGAATGCAACACCCCTGCTGAACAAGCCTGAATCAAAGACAAGGGAACTTTTTTGTTTTCCTCAGTTTAGCAAATACAGCGAGGCACATATGATTCTGCTCTGATGCCACCACAGCACTCCCTCCAACAAATCTTCCATCTACTGAACATTTTCATTAATGATATGTAACATGACATCCTGAATCAGGTCTACAGACAACAGGGCAATATACACAGAAGAACTGCATGCAACTTTAAGCAGTTCTACACCATTATTACCATTCTACACCATGACACATTTAATAAGCTTCATTAAAAATGTTCAACTAAAATCAGTTAGCAGTATCTTCCTGTTCTAAACACAGTGGCTCAAAATAAAACACGATTTCAAGTCTTGTAACTAACCAAACCATTACCACTCATGTTTCATACCTTGGTAAGCCATGCACACTGATATGTTTAATAAGTTCACGGGGAACCTACCCTGAAATCCACTTACCTGACCACCATTTCCAGCTTTGACAAAGAACTACCAGAGGCAAGCCCATCAATCAGTATGTGCAGCCACAGAAGCAGGTACATAGCTTACCACTACCAGAAGTCTGATGCTCTCTGACAGAATGTGTAGCAGAAAGGACAACTATTAACCACAGCATAAGCAAATGCCTGTGTGCTTAAAAACTACATTTGAGAAGGATCAGCCAAATTGTAATACAACAAGAACTGTAATGGCCTTGCAGAACATCAACAGCAGATGCAAGCCAAATTCAACTGAGTAGGAGGACTGAATCTCTATAATGTGCCTACATCATGTGATGTGTCCCAATAACCACAGCTCATGAAGGAAGGATGTTTGGACTACTGTCCTTTAGATTCTCCAGTTAAAAAAGATAAAGACTGTCTCTTAGTGTGTAACAACAGACTCTAACCACTATGGGAGGTGGGGGGAAATACAGCTTCTTTCAGCACTTTTACAGAGAAATACAGCAGTCTTTCACGACCTCAAGCCTTTTATTTTGCTCGTATTTCAGCTTTCCTGAAGTTTTCTACAGTAACATTCTTCAGTCAACCCTAAAGAACTCAGTTTTATTCTAACAAATTAGGATTTTTTTGTAGTAAAAAATAAGCAAAACCCAAGATATGACCAGATGAATCCTTACTAGTCTGGCTGAAGCTAGAAATAACAATGGCTCACTAGAGAAAACTGACTGTTGCTAATGTCCAGATTGGTTCGCAGTACTTGAAATACATTAGCTGTTTGAACAGGAAGATTGGCTGAGTAAACCAACCAGAATAAAAACAACACACTTACTTTGATGGTGAGATGTAAGTCCATCCCCCTAACACACAGCCGTTACCGTGAATGAAAGGAAATATAATTACCAAGATACATTAACACTTCACTATGTAGCACAGAAAGCAGTGAGATCATTAGTACAACAGTTTAACTTCTAAGTAAACATGTTCAGTGACAATGTGTTTTGAAAGCACAAATAGCCTGCACAGACATATTTCTTATTTACTCCTCCCCATCCCACCCAGTTTTGGGATGCTGCTCTTCTCTCCAAACTTATTCAACATTGATTAGGATAATAATTCCTACATCTAAGAGAGAAGGAGCTAAAGTGAATGAAGTGGACTGAAAGTAAGGAACAAGTAAAGATCTTCCAATCACCATACTCCAAAGCACACATTAGAATTCATAAAATTACAACAAAACCAAAAGTTTTTAAACTTTTAACTGATGTTTAATGTAACAAAAGTAAAATAATGCATAGATTCATCAACACAATTATACACAATTTCTGTGGCTGTTTTTCTGTTAATAAGTGTGCTTGGTTTTCTTGTGTCATCAACAGGACCACTTTTAAACACCTATTATTAAATAATCCACTCATAACATACTCCACGTAATACTACCTTGACAAAGGAAAAAACCATCTATGCAAGAACCAATAGCAAGAGTTTACATAACAACTTTAAAATCACATTTACACAAACGACCAACTCAGAGAAGTTCAAAAAACCTGCTCAGTATTTTCCATGAAGCATGTTGTCCCGAAACTAGTAAAACTGCAACAGGTTTGACAAATCTAGTCTCCAAATTTTCAATGAAAGTTGTAATTTTCCTTTGTTTTTAAAGTTTCAGAAATGGTTATGAACTGTTAGAATATATGAATTATTATTTGATGATTGCTGAGTGTATCAATCCTGTATCAGGGAAGCCTCAGTACCACTTCAGTGACTGCACACAAATAACATGAAATTTCAACACATATCCTCTAGGAGTCTAAGTTGGCCCAGCAGCAATCGGACAAGCATTCACAAATTCCAGATCTTTGGAAAACAAACACACAAACAAACAAAAAAACCCCAAACAAACCCACATGACAACAAAAAAATCAACACTCTGACTCAAAGAATAATGATTGTAATAACACTGCTTCAGTGCAACTACCACACAGAACGAGGAGCAAAACACACACACAAGAACTGGCTTGTCAGTTTTGTAAGAGATACACATAGAAGACCAGAGAAGAGAGTAGCAGCAGAGAACTAAATACATAGCACAGACTGAGAAAGAAGGTATTGTGGGTTTTTCCTGTGAAAAAAGTGTATGTATGCACATCTACCCACACATAAATCTACACATTGATCTATACAAAATAATGTATACACATATACACAGACTCTCTAGTTCTCTACTCCTACTCCTGACAATACCATTTCAGGCATTGAAATCAGCACTATGAAGGGATCACACACCCATAGCAATAGAAAAAAAAAATTAATACACAGTGGTATACAAATTTCTTCTCTTTAAAAGCACATGATGTAACCCATGTCATGGCTCACTGATTTGAATACCAAATGCCTCCAATTTATAACTGAAGAGAATTTTTCCCCCCACCAGTCCTGAAAACCCACTCCATGACTTCAATGTCAGGCTGCAATATTTCTTGTTCAAGTATCACTTCCAGAAAGAGAACCCTAAGTCCACTGCTGGAAACAGAAGTAAAAAAAAAAAACTTAATGAAAGACTTCAGTCAGCAAATAGGACCATGAACTAAATTTTATGCCCACTTTGTAACTGAGCTGCCAGGCTAAACACTGCAGCCTAAATAAGAATAGACTATCTTTTCATTCTTCTTAGAACCTTTGCAAAGAAAAATAAATGCCCACATCAAGCAAACGTGTACAACGAAACAAGCTTTGTAGCGCTAGCAGACAATTCTCATGACCCCAAGTGTCAAAATAGTAGGACATGCTCACAGCAAGGATGAGGCCTAGGCCTAGCAGGCCATCAGAATTCTGGTGGTATAGGTAAAAGGAATATACCTAAGAGGCAAAATGCCAAAGCAAAATATAAAATTAATGCTCTCACACTGCGAGAGAGTTCCAAAACAAACAGGGGATACAACCAGAAAAAACAATGCACGTCTCTTGTAAAGTTTTCATGAAGCACCAAAGCTGGTAATGAGCTGGACAACAGTTTCACAGGCAGTGTTAATATTAAGAAAAAAATATCTCTTGAAACAGTGGGCTCAAAACTTTCACTTCAGCACAGCCAGGAGATTCAAATCACAGGAACCAGACTTCCTTCAAGCCTGCTCATGGCCTACTCTTTGGTCCTCCAAAATGCCTGAGCCAGTGTAGAAAACATGAGTAGCTACAACCACTCAACAGCACTCTTTCAGAAAGGTAAGGTATCCTGTGGCAAGTAAGCAGCTACCCTTCCAGTCTTTTCATGTAACAGTTGGGTCTATGGCTGACTGCGAGCCTGTGAAGATAGTCCAGGTGAGATACAGCTCAGAGCATGTGGATCAGCAGGTGCCTTAATTAACCCAAGCTCACTTCTGCAGCAGAACTAGGAGAATTTGCACTGTCCATATTGGTTTTCATTTCTTCTGACAGTTCTGTCTTTCTGGGATCTATCATTTACATTAGTGGATTAATGATGAGCATAGGGGCACAAGGGGCAACTCCCCTTTAAGAAGAAAGCCTAAGACGTCTTCAAGAAGACCCCCCAGAAGTGGGTCTGTCAGCTATCCCCTGGCAATGGTAATGGAGCAGATGCTGAGCTCCAGGGCCAGTCTGAGACAGGAGGGTACCTGGTCCCATTAAAAGTAAGCAGTTTTGAAACTCCACTGCTGCCTTTTTAGTTTCACAATGCTGCGACATACTGATTTCGCTGTGGAGAAGGCATTAAATATTGACTATCCCTATAATACATAAAATGTAACCACATATATAGCATGTACTATTCACTGACACAAAATACATATTATATGCTGAGACATTATTTAATGCTGCTTTAAAAATTCTTTCAAGTATTTCAATAAAGCAAATAGTATTAAATATGTTTGCAAATCAGTAAGGAATACAAATATTAAAAACAAAAAAAAGTGGTACATATGCATTTTATGCTTCTTGTGAAGTCTACCAAGTCTCTCTCCTCAATCTGCCACACAGCCATACACTTAAAACGGCATTTTTAGTTCTTTATATAGACACAAACTCACTTGAGTAAAAGAAGTGAAGCTCACAGATGAATTCAAAAAGCCCCAGCATGTTTCCCTCTTTAAACACAGATACATTTGCATCAGAAAAAAACATAATGCCTATTTGGACACTCAGCTGATGCTATGTAAGAGCAGAAAAATTATTAACAATAGAGGAATAATAATTAATATAAAATAACTCAGCACTTACAGCTATGCCAGGTTAGATACATGCAGAATAGCTACACACTGAAGGAACAGTTTCACACTGATGTCAAACAGGACACTCAATTTTCTTATTTTAACTCTCTGCCATCCAACAGACATTTTTTCCCTTTGAAAAACATCAGTACCTAAACATTACAGGCTTAGAACAGCCAGGTCTGCTACGCCTCTACCCTTGCTTTGTGCCAGCCTTTCAGCCAGCAGAAGAAACATTTCACATGCTTTCTCTGAAGATAATACATACTCAAGGTGCTTTCATAGACAGAAGCGTATCATAATTTAACACTACAACATACATTCTGTATGCCTCAAAATGGCATACAGAATACTAGGGAAAAAAGTTACAAACTTATATAAACTTCTGTTACTCCTTTTGACAGAGACATATATTTAACCGCAAGAAATACCTCGGCACAAAAAATGACCAAGGTGTCAAAGCTTTCAGTCTTCTGTCCATCGACAGCATAACCTTTTAACTTTTACTTCCCATTTACTATTTCCAAATCTTGTCTGCCTTCTAACGAAAATGGTACAAAAAGGCCATTCCTGTACTAGCCTGTCTAAAAAAATAGTTACACAAACCTGTCTCTTTAAGGGCACTGAACAAAGCAGACTATCTTAAGTTGTCCATAGAAAGTATATCTGCTCTGGATAAAAAGTCAAATATTTGAGAGCACGCTGGAAGTGCTTTCAAGAAATAACAAAGAGGAAGGTGGAGGAGCAGGAGAAAACTGAACATCATATAAAAACAGACAGAGAGAGTAACTCGCAGCGCTTAAAACACCGGGTTTAAAACTGGAAGAGCCCCAGCGAACTCGCCAGGAGAGTCTCGCAGCTCGAGGCCAGAAGCCGAGAGGCCGGAGCTCCGCCGCCCGCCCGGCACCAGGAAGCCCGCTGGCCCGGGCAGCGGAGGCAGCCCCCCGCGCTGCGAGCCCAGGCCGCCGGGCCCCCGCCCTACCTCTGCGTCCGGCGGAGGCGGCTGCTACTCCTCAGGTGCGGTAGCGTGAAGTTAGAAAGGACCGTCCAAAAAGTTGGGTCCGACATATCCATTCTCCTGTGTCCGAAACCCTAAAGACACAGTGCCATAGTACAAGGAGAAGTGGAGGAAAACTCCCCACCGCCCTGGGGAGACCGAACACGGGGAAAGAGAGGAGAATCCCCGACCGAGCGGCCTCCCTGCCTCCGTGGGAGGAATGCGACTGGAGGTAAGCGCGGCACGGACCAAGCCAACTTTCCCGTGCTGCCCCGCCCCGCCCCGGCAGCGACCATTCGCGCCCGCGCGGGGGCCGCGCCGCGCCTCAGGAGCTCGCTTCCCCCCCCCCTCCGCTCACCCCCGCCGGCGGCTCCCACGCCGGT
>JAOEHY010039481.1:0-27357 GCA_025447955.1 Psilopsiagon aurifrons
AAGGCCAGGTTGGACAGAGCCTTGGGTGACATGGTTTAGTGGGAGGTGTTCCTGCCCATGGCAGGGGGTTTGGAACTAGGTGATCTTAAGATCCTTTCCAACCCTAACTGGTTTTATGACCAACACTTCTGAATCAGTTATATGCCCTACGACATGTGGAAAGACATGACTGTATCTATGAACTCCTGCTCATTTTATGGTAAAGATGTTGATGGAGCATAAGCAAAGGAGTTGTGAAAAGACTGCTGCACTACTTAAATGCTTCAAAAACCCGCACTCCACCAACACTTCCCAAAAAACCCTCAGCCTTTTAGAAAGTTTTTTACCCACACCTTTTTGTATTGAGGACCATAAGGGACAGCCACCCAGAAATGTGAAAGTCTTACAAGGGCAGTAATATCTACTAATGGAATTCTCCTACGCTGCCAAAGAGATTAGATGCTATAGCAAAAGAAAAACGACTTGAAAACCGAAAAGCACCAATCCCCATCATGATGTTTGTCTCTAAACATTCTCTGAAGACATTTTATGAACTCGTTTACAAGAAATGAATTTATAACAGATATGGTCTTATGAGGGAAAAAAAAGCATAAGCTGCTATTTATGTTCTCTGACCTCAGAAATGATATCAGATTGACTGTCAGTATCTGTACAACGAATCAACAAAAGCCCCTGACATCAGGGATTTATTCCTTTATTTGTGTCATTTGGTTCCCAGAGATAGCTGTGTAATTACTGCTGCTTGCTGACAGGCAGAACTGTGGCTATCACCTCAGAAAAATCAGGAAATATGACAGGGAGTTGTTTAAATTAGAAGAGAAAATCAAAGGGGAATTATGAGTTTCATTGAGGAGGGATGCTTGCTAATTATCTGACACACGTGGAAAGGTAAGCTACTACAATCAACACTTGGGAGAGATGGGATGTAGCGCAGGGTTTCCCTCACTAGCCAAGGCAGTTCCCAGGTTTTGGCTGTCCCAGGACTGGCAGCACAGGTCTGGCACTTCTTTTTTAGCTGCCTTTGCTCTTTGTTGTGGTACAGATAGACAGGGAAGAGCAGGGAAAGGAAGTGTATTTGTCCTGTTGTATCCGGTTCAGGGTGAAACATGTTTTGTAGGTGGCTTTTTTGTAGTCTTGCATGAAACAAATCTTTTTACATTCCATTTTTTGCTCAGAATGCACTAAGGTAACACGGACTGTTAAAATATTATGGGTTTGCATTTTGTTAATGTTTCAATCAGACTGGTTGCTATCTGTATAGCTAAAATTATGATAACAGTCTTAATTTCTACTAGAAATCTGCAAAATGCATGAGAAATTTGAAAAGATTTCAGAAAAATAAACAGGGAAGTAAAAATTATTAGCAAGTCAGCTGCCAGTCTTTGAGCGCATATGGTTTATCTCTTTTTGATCTGTTTGTTGTTACCTGGTCTACAAACCATGTACCTCTGTTTCTAGAATGTCAAAGACCTCATGCTTGGAAGGCTTATTGAATATACAGCTTGAAACAGTAAATAAGGGCACTTGGCATCTCAGAAGTGGCTTGGCCATAAGATTTTCCAAATTCTTTATCTATACAAAACCTTCTTAACCTGAGGGGAATTATTATACTTTACAAATTTCATTTTATACCTCTGCAGGAATTATTTATAGGATCTACATACCAAATGTGGAAATGGCAAATAGCTCCAAGAAAGGAGCCACTGTTTCAGGTACCAAATTTATTTGCAGAAATGGAAAAATGTTACTAAAAAATGAAAAAAGTTTTATTTATTGTTGGTTTTGGGTTTTTTCCCCCTCAAAAATTAATCTTGTGAATTATCTGCTCTGTATTTTCATAAGCAACCTTGACAAAAAAGGTTAGCATTTCACAGATGACTTTTTTAGTGCTGATGCCATAAGGCGGGTTGGCACTCTTAATATCAAAGTGAATATGAGTATTCTGTACAAAGTAGATGACCCTGAAGTTTAGGGGTTAGAGCTGTGATGAAATTTAATAGCACAAAAAAGAAGTGAAATTTCAGGGATTTAAAAATGAATAACAAGTATTGCTGCAGTAATTATTGCTGTCGGTTTAGAAATGGAGCAGGAGGAGAAAGAGCTGGGTGTGGAGACAAGTTATGGGTTAGTCTTGTAAAATCTGTATGGGTCGAGGCTGTATGACCAAGGCTGTGGTTAGAACGTGGCTGGGGGACTGGACAGTGTTACAGGACAGTGACTTGTCACTGTCTAATACTGGTTTAGCCATGTGGTATGAACAGTCAGATGTCTGCCAGCTCACTTATACATGGAAAAATTAATGTGAGAGATCTTCTCCCTGTTGGCCTCATAGTGGTGACTCACTTTATCATACTACTGTTTCAGTTTGAAATGAGGCCTGTCAAAGGGCCACATGGACTCCAGGTTCCAATATCACTTGCAGAAGCGCCAAAGCGCCTCCTGCATCAGCTCCTGGTCTCCACTCCTTCCTGACTGCCTCACAGTCCCTACCATGGAGATAAGTGATGTGATTCTGGATCATAATCCACCCTGCATTTACACAGTGGTTATAGGAATTCAGTTTTTCTCTCCTTTTATCTTCAGCTGCTAGTAGTCAGATGAAACACCAAACTTTATGTTAAACAAGTCCCCTGGAAGCAGGGACTGCCTATAACTGATTGTTGTCAAATTCAAAGCAGTTTGAATTTGATTTCTTTGACTCTTGAAATAACTTTGAGCCAGTTTTCACACCACTTTCACAAGCAGGCAAGATTATTGCTGTATAGAATGTAAAAAAATGTGCTTGAAATCAGTTTTTCAACCTGAAACAGAAAGACTGTAGTCTGTTATCCAGTACATCAAATTTAATGAACAACATTGAAACACTGATTATAACTGTTAATTTTCAACAGAAAAAAAACCCCTGTTGAATCCTGCCAAAACTTCATCACTAATAATTGTATTTAGGTAATAATGTTAATAATGTTAATAATTGCAAGTTAATATGTTAATAATTATGTGTTATTGCCCTCCTTGGATGTAGCTGTACCTTAAACAGTTGGCAGAATAAATCTTCTTGATTCCTAGCTTTCAAAATTCTTGACTATTAGTGAAGCTTTGCTAACGATGCTATAGATTATTATAGTACTTTCACTTTGTTTCTTTTTCAGTACCGTCAGTCCATGTCTCCAGACTTTCATAAAATGATTTTTCTTCTTAAAAACACAAAAGATGTCTGGAAATCGAACATTTCTAATGTCTATGATTCTACCCTTTGAACAATTTTCCTGCTGTTTTTTAACAAATTCATTCTGACTGCATTTTTTAGGCTTTTGACTAGAAGTTTTGTCCTAGCTCTATGTCATCTTAATGGTTTTTGATCTCATAGTTCAGTGAACTTCTGTATTGTCTTGATTTTACTTCCAAGCCTTGAATGCTGATCTGAGGCTGTTTCCTCTGTTCTGGCTTTCTAATTGCCTTTTTCTTTAATCCCCATTATACTCTACTTGGGAACTCCACAAGCCTACCAAGATGGTATCCCTAACACTAGAGACTTAGCTTTGTTATTGCTTCACGAAGAATGCTGAGCCAGGTTCACATGCTCAAAGACTTTTAAGCAGGATCTATAGCTGCTAACATACATTGACTGCAATTGTGAAAGTTACACTGGGGGAAAAATAGAAACAGAAGAGAGAGCAAGAGAAATAAAAAGCTGAAAGGCTTTTTCCAGTGCCAGCCAGAAGTGATGAGGGCCCCCAGTCAAACATCCTCCACAGGTGTCTTCTGCAGTGCATCAGAGTCCTGTCCCCCATTCAAATTTTTCCTGTGGTAGTTACATACTCTGTCAGGACCTGCTCAAACCTTGTCTTGCGATTCATGCTTATGGTACTATTAGCACTGATAGGAGCATGCTTTGATGAGAGGTAGGTGCTGCTCTTGGTTGTTAGGCTCAGCGCACACATATTACTGGCTCCCATAATGAAAATCAAAGCTGTAACCAAGGATAGGAAAAAGTGGGGAAAGAAAGAGGGATTCTCATGCCAGTGGCAAAAAGGAACATTTGCTACACGAGCAGGGTTTGTAGGTGCAAAACCATGAGAATAACATCATGACAGCAATAGTGCAAGAGCAACAGGGTTAAAATACAGCCCTGGAAGCTCTGGAAAATGCTGCCTTGGCAGCCTGAGTGAGAGTGTGCAGAGCTGGCAGTGAGAGGCAGGTTGTGGAGTTGTGGCTGCAGGACCCCCAGCAATACAAAAGGTATCTGAGACACTGAGCAACATTGCGAAGTCCAAGAATTTCCCTCACTTTTTCACCTCTTATATGAAAATAAATTTAAAGTTGCATTCCTCATAGGATTATGATATAGTTCAAATTTCCTTAGTACACTCTTAGAATTGCCTTGTTCTTCCTCACTAAACTGCAAAGTGCTAAATAAAACTTGGATCTCTGCCAGGCAATATTAAATAGTTCCTGAAGCAGGAAGTAAAGATGGGTTCTTTTCTGTTCTTGATGTGCTCTGAAAAGTTAATTAAGAAATAAATGAAGGAAATGGTTGTGAAAGCAGGAGGAGACCTTGTATTCTCTTCTAGTAGCACCAACTAAGTCTAACAGATCCCATTCACACCAGAATGATTGATTTTCTAATAAGCCAAGCCAGGAGGTAGCCTGGTTTTATGTTTCCCATCCTTCTTTGAATATTTTGCCTGGAGCCCCAGAGAGGAACTGGCTTTTATATAAATGAAGTCTAACTAATCTTCAACATCTCAAAAATGACAAGCCTATGTGTGTGCTCTGCATGGCTTCTTGATGTCCTATGAGGAAAAGAAAAACCTGTGTCATTTCTAGTTTGACTGCTATGGCCCACTTCATGCAAAATACCACATCATTTTTGTAAGAAAGTTTCTTTCCCTCTCAAACCCTGCCAGTCTTGACTCTGTAGCTTTGAGATGGCCCTTAGATCTATCTCATCCCTTCATTATCCCTGCTTTCTTGGTGCACAGGGCAGAAATTCCCTTCTGTGGGTTCTGTACCCAGTCGTTATGAACTCTGCCTACTTGCAGATTAGGCTGTTGCCTCCCTCAGGGAAAAGGACATTTGACAGACTATTGTTGACATCTCAGAGATAAAATAGAAATAAACCATTGGGTGTGATGTATGTCGTGGGGTCTAAGAATCTCCAAACAAGTGTCATGGACTACTGTAACATCAAGGTACCACCTTGCTTGCTTATAATGGCCATATGGAACAGGCCTCAAAAGTGCCTGAGCTTATTTCCACACTGGGATGAGGACAGAGAACACCCTGGGCAGAGGAATCTGCTCTACCACCTGGTTGTGCTTTCAGCGTGAATATATGAATATATAGAAAAGGCAATTTTAAAGGAAATAGTAGAGAAGTCAACTTAAAAGGAAAGGTATCCAGGAATGAGAAGTTCAGTCCCTAGTTTTGGGTCCAAGTGGAGACACATATGTTGGTCATGATTGTCCCTTGAGGGTGGTGGATCTCACAGTACCAGTGGGCCCTGTGTCACACACAACCACTTCTTCCGCCTAATCATTGCCACCAAGACTGTGAAATGTTAGGGTTAGAACAGGTGATGAGCTGCAAAAGCACCCAGTTCTCCTCAAACCACATGGATAAAGTTGTCTTGTTTCTATTCTCATCGGTGGGGTTGAACACCATTAAAATTCATCAGGAGGGAAGGACTATTTAGACTCAGAGATGAACTATTTACTTGTGCTTTGCTGGTTAGTATAGCTGCAACACACAGCGGTAACAAGATAGTGTTGCTAATAAAGCAGAGGTGTGCTTCCACAATACTTCATATAACTGGGCAGACAGAAAGCTGGCCTGCCCCAGGAGGCTGAGGATGACATTTCAAAACAGAAGATTATGTACACCTCTTCTGTGTCCAGTGTGCAATAAACTCTCAAGATGCTGCCCACTCTTGAGGATGTTTAAATTAGATCCCTTTGTTTACATAATCAAAAAATTGTCCTAGAGATGCCTCAGTCAGGACATCTGTTTTGTTGATGAGCCCAGCGCAGTGTCTCTCCTCCTAAATTACACAATGATGTATGTGTGACCAGTAGCCTAAATGACGGATGGCCTTTACAACACCAAAGACTGGCATGGATTTACTGATTTCGCAGTGATACATGTGATTGATACATGTGTGGCCTGATGAGCATCCAAGGGTCATTGCTCTTTCTCTTGGGAGCCCAAAACACATTTCATTCAGGCCAGGGTGGTGGACATTGCTGTCATTGAAGGGAGCAAGGAATACAGCCTTGATCAGCTGAAGAATATTGGCTGGCCTGAATGCAAGGGTACCATTGTGAAATTCAACAGCCTGTGATATGTATGTAGCTTGGGAGGACATGATCTAGCAGTTCCTGTGGCCCTGTTATGTATGAAGATGATGGGCCTCTCAGTTAGCCTTAACAGTTGTCAAAGCAAGCTCGCCTAACACCTAACAGTCACCTAAGAACAGACAATCTGTAGTCTCTTTGGGTGCAGCTTAGAGATTATTAGAAAATTCTACCTGGGAGAGCAAAAAAATACAGAAACCACCTGACAATGGTCAAGTTTTCTGCTGATACAACCTACGTAGTAAGGATTGATGTCAGAGGACCCATATTAGTACCTGAGCTTATTAGGTAAGTGTTGTAGCAGATTTCAGTCGAGATAAATTTATGAGGCACAAAGCTATTATGCACCTCTACATCAAGAGGAAAACTGAAGAGCTGAAAAAGGAGTGTGACAGCAATGAACACAACCATCACTTTTTTTAAAAGTCAAGTCATTGCCAGTATCTTCTAATATCTTTTTCATTAGCTTTGTGGATGGATTGAAAATTCACAAGTGAGGGAATAGTAGCAGTGTCTCCTGCTGCAAAATATTAAGCTCAATGTAGTACAGTCTAGCCATAGCAATGCACCTGAAGGAAAGCCAACAACACTCTCATCTATAGTTCTGGCTTGCACTCTGAGCAGTGTCTGTCTGTGAGCAGAATACGCTTTTCACCTAAAACTGAACATCTATGAACAGGTTCATATTCATCAAAAGTAGAGTTGCAAAAAGTTACATGAAGAAAATGAAGAGATAGTGAGTCTCTGCTGTGAAGAGGTTTTGGTCTGTGATAATAGCTGTCTTTTCTGCAGAATGCAGAACACCGCAGATGACTCCTATAAGCTCTCTCCTTTACTACTCCATACAAATCCCACTCCTGAGACTTGAATATAAACTATTATTATTATATCATGGACTATTTATTTTGGCAGAGGTGGTTTGTTGGTTTCTTTTTTTCTGGCTGAACTTGGTACATAAGTAAATGTCAGTTTCCAGTTATAGCTTAGCCAATAGAAGAAGATACAACCCTTGGATGTACACTACCCTGTTCTGCTGGAGGTTACTGACTTGCTAGAGCTGTTATACCTAATTACAAGTTCAGATTTACCACTTTAGCTTCAGCAGAGCCCAAACTGCATATCTGTCAAAGCTGAGATTCATTTAATGGAAGCACACAATATCTGAGCAATCAGTATGAAAATTGCACAAATATTGACCTTAAGATTTTAGCTTACACTTTGTCAGTTATGGGCCCTTGTTGCATAGCTGGATGGATGAATGAGTCCTCTCTAGCTATGGACTTGATGATCCCTGCACCTGATTTTGGAGGCTGTTGAAAGTATGTGTGGGAAACCTGAATGAGCTGCAACTTTCTCGGTCTTCTTTCCCTCTTCAGACTGGCCACTGACTTTCTGTGCCTCACCAGGTCCCTCAGTCTTTCTGGGGAGGTAAAGGCTCCCAGCTCTCTGCTGTCTGTGTCCCTCTGCCATCCCTGCAGCCTCAAGAACATTCTTCCCATTTAATTTTCTCCATTCACCAAAGAGCACAGCAAATAACTGAGAATACAGAAATAAATACCATATGTTAACTAAAAATTAGCATAAACAGTGGCAATCTAAATATGCAACTTTAATACTAGGAACATCCACTTATTATTCAATGCGTTATTTTGCATTCTAACAGACAAAAGCAGACATTTCCATTGTGTATATATATGTGTGTGTGTGTCTATATATATAAACTACCTGGCAGGCATTTTCAACCTCAGATATTAAACAGTTAAGGCAGACGTTTTTGTTAGTAACAGCAAGGTTTGGGCCTATAGACCTACAAAGTGACACAGGCATGTGCTTCCTAATTTGCTATAGGCAAAATCAGTCAGGTAATCTTTGACCAAAGATTTAAACTGTCCAAGAAAATCAGTCTGAGTTTGCCTGAAAAGAATTAAGTCTTTGTTCTACTGCCAGAGTGGACAATGGTTTCTGACAGGGGCAGCCAACATCTCTAGATCTGGAGGGGGAAATGTAAAACATCTCTGTGATCTGAAAATGATTCCTGATTCAGCCTTTAGGAGGTAGTGTCACTTCCAGGCATACCATCTGAACTTTATTTGTAGCTGATGACTAGAAAAAGGGAAATAAACCCCCATTTTCAAGAAGAGGAAAATGGATGACCCAGGGAACTACAGAGCAGTCAGTCTTACCTCTGTGCCAGGCAAAATCCTGGAGCAGATTCTCCTGGAAGGGATGCTAAGCCACATGAAAAACAAGGTAGTTGTTGAAATCCTGCCTGACCAATTTGGTGGCCTTCTACGACGGGAATACAGAATTGATGGATAGAGGCAAAGCAGTTGATGTCATCTACCTGGACTTGTGCAAAGCGTTTGACACTGTCTCACATGACATCTTTGTCTCTAAATTGGAGAGGCATCAATTTGATAGGTGGAGCACCTTCCGTATGAAGATAGGCTGAGGAAGTTGGGGTTGTTGAGCCTGGAGAAGAGAAGGCTGCGTGGAGACATCACAGCAGCCTTCTAGTATCTGAAGGGGCCTTTAAGGCTGTCATAGCGGGACTCTTCATCGAGGCCTGTAGTGACTGGACAAGGCATAACGGCTTTAAACTTCAAGAGGAGAAGTTCAGGTTAGATATAAGGAAGAAGTTCTTTACTGTGAGGGTGCTGAAGCACTAGAATAGGTTGCCCAAGGAAGTGGTAAATGCTTCATCCCTGGCAGTGCTCAAGGCCAGGCTGGACAGAGCAACATGGTCTAGTGTTAAGCAACCCTGCCTATGGCATGGGATTTGGATCTAGATGGCTTTAAGGTTGTTTCCAACCCAAACCATTGTAATATTGCTCTGTAATTCTTCCTAGACTTTGGCTGTAGCAAAAGAGGGAAATGCTGGTGGGAAAATGTACAGATTTCATGGGGTTATATCTAGTATATGTCTTGGCTTGTTTGCACTCAGCTTACCAGTAGATTTTGGACACTACAGGGATTCAGTAAGAAAGCTTTTAGCATTATTAAAGATATCCCCTAAGACTTGGTTCATGAGGCCTTATTGTTCTCAATGGGCCTCAACTGGAATGAGCCATCCAGGACTCTGGGCCCCATTTTGGTTCAGCCATGCCCCATCTCAGCTCTGGCAATGCCATGGAATCGCCTATGCTCAGTCCTGTTTCTGCGCTGCCTCTGGCTGGGCTGGGGCCCAGCTTGTTGCTTCCTAAAAGAGCAACATTCAAGCCCCTTAAAAGGGGCTCTTTGTGGCCCAGTTATTGGCCCCAGCTCTGCCCATAACACTTGTGCTTGAGGTCCCTGAGGTCCCCACAGCACTCCACAGCTCCCCAACCTCAAAGAAGCAGCTGGCCAGTGCTGATTTTTGAATTTATAATGGTTCTTATATAAAACAGCCCTATCTGCCTACACCAGCTACTAGGTCTGAAGGAATTTTTGCAAATCAACAGTGCGTGCTGTGCACTGCCTGTGCTGACTCTTTGACATCTTACCTGCTCTGCCACCCTTGGTATGAGTTTCACACTTTCTCCTTTTTAAGTAGGAGGGCACTTTCCTTCAGCAATTGCCTCTGATCTTTGCCCTGGCGCTGTTTTCCTCCTACAGCTGCAGTCTTGACCTCTTTAGCAGTGTAATAGTGACAGACTATTTGTAAATCCTTAGGTTAGCTGGAGAGTTGAAAGCAAACAAGCAAGCAAGCTACTATTCAATCCTCAAACCAGCAAACCTTGCCCTGTGAAAAGTTAAAATATCTCATGGTTTTTAAATGAAAGGTGTTATTCTCGTGGATTTTTGATTACTTTATACATAAGTGAGTTTGATCACCTCAGACAAACACCAAATAAATTCAAATTTTCAATGACTTTGTGGGAGCTGGCACTATAATTACATACAAATGTCGTGTGGTATTTGTAAAATAAAGTCCTAACCCAGCTGACAATTACAATGGAGACATCCCTTAGACCATTAGTGCTAGTAAGGAATTCAGTCTTTCTTTCAAGGTCCTGGCAACACTGATTGTCCATCAAGGTAGGTAATACAAGACAACTGTCATAAGAACAACCTTAGGAATGTCAATCCCGCACTTTGTCTGTACAAGCTCTCTTTCTGTAATAAACAACTTTTTATGTCCTTGTTTAGACATCAGCATAAAGATGTGCTTTTGCATTTCAGTAAGTGTATGCAATTCCATTAACAGTAAGGTAGATTGTAATGTGCAGAGAAGCTATATCCTAAGGCATTAATCTCTCATCTCTGCTGGAGAATCGCACTGTGTTTATCTAAGAGTGCAGAAATTTCATCCTGGTCTCTTCCTGTAAATTCTGTATAAACCAGTAACACACAGGTACCATTTTTTCTCAGAGATTTTTTTATGATAATTTTCTGTTTTTCAGCTGCAGGATACCAACAGGTCATAGATTAACAATTGTCTCTCTGTAATCCCTAAAGCATTTATTACAAATGAGATAAAGAGAAGAAAAACAAATGATTATGACAGAAAGGATATTTTGTCTCCTTGATAGATACAAGATTTGATGGGAAATAGCCTGGGTTCCACTTTACCTGAGTACGCTTAAAAGTGCTTTATGCTGCAAAGTGTAAAAACTGAACAAAACTATGAAGAGAAAACATTGCTGTTGAAAAGAAAAAAAAAGTATTTTATATCTGTGCATTTCCACCAAAGTTTTGAAACTTTAAAGCCAGTCTAAAGCCCAGACTGTAACCAGATGAAGGCTTCAATACTTGGATCCGCTTTTCAAAAGCAATTTCTACATACACAGGCTCAAAGTCTGTGGATTTTAAGCAAAGGTGTCATCTCCTCTTATGAAGAAAGAGTTACAGAAAGTGCAAATTTAAAAAATTGACCATGACCTCTCTTTTCATGTTCATAATCTATGAATGAAATTTCTCAGGAAATATTATTGGTCAACTCTTCATTCTACTGGGAGAAGTTAGAGAAAATGAGAAACTGAGATGCAGTTAAGCAGGACTGGTAATTTGTCACTGCCGTGGGACTGGAAGAGCAGGGGGAAGGATTCTGAGGCTGAAACACTGAAGAATGTCTTCAGAGTGAAATTAGCAGCAGCATATTTGATAGAAATGAATTTTTCTCCTTTATTCAATGTTTTTGTGTAAGAAATTGGAAAGTGCAATGACCTAATTACTTCTTTGTTGCAGTGAAATGGCTTCAAATGACTGCTATTTCATACTGATTCTGACTGAGGATTATATTTACTAACTATGTTGCTGTAGAAATTGCACATGCTCTTTTCCTTTGATTTGAAAGTGTCCAATTCAATGAAAATAGTCACTGTCGGCTAAGAGTCGCAACTCAGAAGTTTGTCCCCCAGGTTTTCCATTATATTAAAGCATTAAGATCCAGGGAAAAAAGAAAGAATGAAGATTTAGAAAAAAACCTATATTCCTGTCCTATCTTTGTGACTCAAACACTAGAAGACCTTGTTCAGAGCTGTGCTCTTTATGCGTCCTCAAAAGGAAGTAATTCTCTCTTCATTTCTCAAGTGAAGCCACGTAGGTTTCAGAATGTTTCAATTGGCAAGAATGACCTTGATGCTGTCCAGAGAATCAGGGATGGTGGATATGAGCAACAAAAGTGCTTGTCCTTAAAGGCCTTAAAGGAAGTACAGCTTGTATCATCATCTCAGCCTGGAATAGTTTATCAGCCTGTCACTTTATCATACTGCCCATGCATCATTGAAAGACTGCTGGGGATAGCAGAACATGCATGAAGTTCTACGTTCATTGGCTACACAGACCTAAACCCCTCTGTACTTCTGCTATCAGAGAATTCACATACATGTTTAATTAATGCAAGAGTTTAGTGATACTCGTTATAATTTACTGTGTTATTATGGCTTATTGCAGACACTCGGTTGGAAAGCAGATGACAATTTGTGTCTGGAAGAGATGGCATTTTTTAATTTTGCAAGTGATTATAAATATAGGCTAAATTCTGTCCCTAGATTTCACTGAATTCCTCTGGGACAGGATCTGCCCTTAGTTTACAATAGACTTGTGCAAGGCTGCAAAGAAAGCTCATTTGCACAGTGTTGATAGGGCAATGGTCTACAGGGTACATAAAACAGCTCAGCCTGTCTTTAACTGCTAGAGAACCCATGTAGGTTCAAGCTAATTACTTTTTGGCACAGAGAGACCTGAAGCCTTAGTTGCTTGTTCTGAGCTACCACTTATAAATTAACTGTCAAAATCCCCCAAACGTATGTGAGTTCAGTGGCTTATTACTTCAGCTGAAGGTAGCATATGAGCTTTATATATCAATTTATAAAATACACTGGGTTAGCCACTTGAACTCTTAGTAACACCATTACTTGTCCTGATGTAAGTTCATTTTATCGACTTACATATTTTAAAGATTAGGTACATAGCTGCCTAAGCCTAGGCAACTAGTGAAAAGAACTCCTTAGGTATACATCTCACATGAATTAGAAATAGCTTAACTGAGACAATATAACAACTTCTGTCTAGAGAAGCACATCTCCCATTGAAATAAGAAAGTTTAAGGTTAAATCTTCTGTCAATATTATTTGAGTTCTTAGGGACCACTTTCTCTATACTTTTCTGAACTGTGTTTCCTATGTTAGGAAGTGCCTGACTGTAAAAATAGTGTAGACCAAGATGACATTTTACTTGAATCTTCATATGAAATGTTTTATGTTATATCCTTGTATGCCATAAATTAACAGTATTTAATTTTGTAGTCTGTTTTTCATTTCTCTTGTTGATTTCAGTCCAAATGTAAATCTTTTAATCTATATGTAGACTAAAAGGGAGAGAAAGTCTCAGAAGTGAGTGGCTGGCACTGGTTTCAGAAGCTTGAACATAGTCAAATTTGAACATATTGTCCTGAAATATCAAGTACTTTGGAAGATTTCTCACCTAATATCTCTTTGAATCCTGTTCATGCTTTATAACAAAAAGTGATATTGACCTGTGTATGGAATTTTTTAAATTTTATTTTGCGTGTGTGTGTCTTTGGGGATTTTCTGAACTGGTCAGAAATTTTGAAAATATTCCTGTGTCATCTCATATATAAAGCACCATAACTGTCCCACGGCTCAGTATTATTTGGAATGCTACCAAATGAATTATTAGTGGCAACTGTTCATTTGATGACTAAAGTCTCAACCTTCAGAAGTGGTAGGAGAGAGCCAGTAATTGTTAAAGTTGCAACAGGTATTTCACAGGGCTATGTATGCAGCCTTACAGGAAAATGTGTACTCTTTTTCTTCTCTGCTTAGAACCATGTCTGCTTTTCTTTTATCAGCAAGGAGAAAATTGAAAGCAGCTTCTTTATTTTATTCCCTATTATTCCAGGGCTTTACTACTTGATCTGGTGCCAGCAGCTACGCAACTACTAGTCAAACTTGTCTGCAAAGATAAACATCTTCTGCAGAAAACTCAAACCAAACATGAATGAGGCTTTCCCCCCTTACTTTCCTTTCTTCCTCACCCGGGTTCTGAGTGTGACTGGCAGCAGATACTGCAAAATTTCAGCAGCTTTTTGTGCACACACACAAGGCTTTATCCCCATATCCACCATGTAAGATCATGTGGGACAGAGTATGGCTAAGAGATTTAGATGTTTTAGCTAAAGCTTATAAGCGCCTCTCAACGTTTGTGCTTCTAACCTAATCAAACTGCTTTGTGTTCTAATTTTGTTTGTTCATTTCCTTGGTTTCCTTTTTCTCAGTAGAAGATGATCATTTTTAACAGTCAATAAATGTCATTTGTGATATTGTAATTGAATGGTTGAATGCTGTAGATGAGAAGGATCCCTACAAGAATTCCCCTTCCTCCCCTCACTCCCAAATAAATTAATGTTTCATGTTTTTCCTTTAGATTTCACTTACCCTGGTGTGATTAAGTAATGAACAATTCAAGTTTGTGGACTTGAGAAAGAGGTGTGAGGTGAGAATCCATCTGAAAGGTTTGAGCAAGGCGCTTCAGAGATTTTCCACCTGCATATATTATTATTTCATTGTTTCCAGATTTCTTATGAAGGACCTATATATAGATCTGATTTGCTTCCATGACAGAATGCTAGCTAAAACTTATGGAAATGCAATACAGTATTTCTGCAGTCAGCATACAGAAGTCAAATGCTACATAATACCTTATGTAGTTGCAGCTAGTGGTGGCTGAAGGAAATTTTGGATATAATCAGAGTATAGTCTGGAATAAAGAGAAATTTTGTAGTCAGTGGGCAGATTTTACTGGGAACATTTTACTGCGTGTGCAATCCAGGAGTATAAGGTTAGACAGTTGACTGAGAATTCCTATTCGACCTGAAGAGCTGAATGCCACTGGATACCCTCTCTGAATGCTGCTGCTGAGAAAAGCACTGCAAATTCCCATGATTAAAAAAGAAAAAAGCTAAATCTGTACAGCAGGTAAACAGATGTTCACTTGGCCCACCCCTGTGGAAAGCAGAACTTCCTTGGTAAAACATGTTGAGAGCACTAGTGGTTTCTCTCATGGTCTCTGCATTCTGATTAAGTCTGGATGCAATTTCTTCATCCAACCTTTGCCATTCGTGGGTTAAATGCATAAATCTAAATTCCATTTGCAGTCTGTAGAGGAAAAGAGGCTCTGAAGAGGACAACTCATCACCTCTTTGGACTGTGGTTTGAAAGTGCAACGTCATGATCAGCCTTAGTCTGTGTGAGATATGATGCTGTTGAAATGACTGGCCCCGCACTTCTTCTGTTCTGTTGAGCATTTGTGCTGCCTTCCCTGTGATGGGACTAGCAATCCGAAAATTCACTAAGGTGGTTCTCTGTTCTTTTCTTTTGCTCTTACAATAAAGTAAAATAAAAATAAAATAAAATAAAATAAAAGTAAAGTAAAATAAAATAAAAAGAAATTAAAATAAATCAAATCCAGAGTTCACCAAGCTGATGTGATTCAATTTTTGATCAGCACTACCAACACTAGAGACCTGCCTGGGGCTGAGTGTGGCTTAGGGAGGATTGCAACAACACAACAGCTTTGGACTGGCAAAAGGCAATTATGAAACTTCAACCTCCCATAGCAAAGATGAGTAAGTTTGGGTTTTCCTACTTCTTTCATGTAATTATAAGAAACATAGAGAGCTAATGCTTAGTGTGTTGAAGCTGGGTGAGATGAATATACTCCTTTGACTAAGAAAGTAAGAATAACTTACTATGGAACTACTGCAATATTTGGCTTAGTTTTTGGACAGAAAAGCATGCAAACTGTAGTTATTTGCTGCCAGAAATAGCTAATAGTCATAGAGGATTTTTGGGAAGCTATGGCTACCTGCTATGCATTTCCTGGGAATTTATCCAATATTTATTTCCAAATATAAATAGGTTTTTCTAGAAGTAAATATTATTTTACATTAGTTTTGTCTCTGACTTCTAGTCTTCACTCTTTGGTTCACTTCTCATTCTTTGCTTTCATTCTCTAGCAAATAATACTTTGTAAGATTTTGAATAGCAGTGTTGTCTTCAGGTAAGCATATCCAGGTAACCTGAGATCCCAGCAGCTGAACCACCCTTTACTGACACTTTTCCTGAGGGAGAGAAAAACTAAAACTTCTTTTCCAATGAGAATTGATGCAACTAGTGATAAGATCTAGTTTGCTTATGTTAGAGATCAAGCTGGTTCTTAAAATTCGGTCAAGCAATGGGACAGTACATCTGAGATAAATGCATCAGGTTGCCAAATAATCAATGAAAACTGATTTAGGTGCATGGTATCCTGCTCTCTAATCATCTGAAAGCATCTTCCACTCTCCATTACTTGTACAGGGAAGGTAGATACTATTTTTATGAGACGGGGAAGTAATTCATCATGCTAAATGAATATCTAAGTTAATGATCCTAAAATCCTTTATTATCCATTGATAGGGATACATTGAGGTTGCAAATCTCAGCTTTCTTTAGACATCTAAAATGGGCTAGATGAGCAGCACCCTGAATGTCTTTATTTTCCTCCATGTTGGACAGAGTCTTGTATGATACGGTTTAGTGTGTGGCTTTCCTGCCCATGGCAGGGCGGTTGGAACTTGGTGATCTTAGGGTCCTTTCCAACCCTAGCTATTCTGTGATTCTATGAAAAAGGGAGCCTCAGGTGATTAGTTCAAGTGAAGACATCTATATTGTAAAGATATAGTTTCCACAGCTAAGCTGACTCTCACCTTATTGAAAATTTGTACCCATGACAGATGCCTAGTTTAGGGGACTAGCTGCCCTGCCCACCTATGACTTTTGCCAGATCATGTCTGTGTGCTTCTTTGAGGTCTCCAAATGGAGGAACTTTAGAAGTGGCCTTTCCTTGGTTTGTATACTTGCAGTATCTGTCCTCTTTTCTAAGTTGGATGATTTCATAGAAATTATAGGCAACTTTAAGTCAGATATGTATCTAAGGATACCTAGAGATAAATGTCTGCACTGTAGATGTCTGAAGTTAGGTAGGTTGAATCTCATCCAGACTGGTTATGCAAGGCTGCTTCCATAGAAAACCAAGATGAAATGGGTCAGGAATTTAAAATAATTGCTTCTCCCTACATTAGTCTAAATGAGCACTTGCAATAACGTTGGAGTTAACTCTACAGCAGCACAAATTACATTTAGTGTGTGAGGGGAATACACATTTAAAAATTTCAATTAGACTTCATTGAGGGGTACCAAGGGTGCAATATGAATTGAAGCCCTAATATTGCAACTGGGCTTTCCTCTAAAATTCAGAGCACAGGATTAAGTCAATAGTGAAGAGACTGTTATCAATTAGCATGTACAATAACTGACTCTTCCACTTAATTAGCTACAGCATTATCCTATTTGTAACAGATATTAGCAGTACGATTACAGTACACCCTTGTCTCCAAACCAGACTATTCATTTGCCCCACAATACCACTGAAACTAAGGTTAAAATACCTTTGTGACACTTTTTTGTGGCTCAGCAAACTTGATATCAAAAATAAACTTAGCTCCCATTTCACCAGTCTGAGTGACGCTGAATGATCAAGAATGTGAAGTCAACCTCTTCAAACAGAAACAGAACAGGCTGTATTTGTCTGCTCCTGATGAGACACGACCAATTTATCGGTGACTAGCAAAAACCCATGGTTGGTAAAAACATGTTATAATTAAAAAGGCAGGTTCTCTTTTGTTCAGTTCTTCCAGCATAGTTATTAATACACATCCATTTCTCAATTCCTTTCTGAGAATAGAACAGCAGTTTAAACAAAAGTAGCTTCATTGTATTTCTGCAACGCTTTGCTTTGCCTTTATTCTGTGCTTGTGACAAGTTTGCTTGGAGGTTTAGGCAGTCTAACTGCATTAACTATGAGCTTTAACACTAAGGAGTGCTTGGATGACATGATTTTTCTGGTGATAAGTCTGAGTAAAGGAGTTACTACCTCCTCTCAAACCCAGCTACATATGCTCATCCTCTGGAGGCAAGCCAGTCCCCCCCTTCTGAATCTTGCTCATAAAGCTCAGATGTATATATGCTCTAAATTGGATCAAGAAAGTGATCCAGATGCTGACAAATTGTTCAAAAATGTGGGTATTTTTAACTTTCAATAATTCTGTGATTAAAGTCAAATAAGGAATGTGTATGTTCAGATCAACACCAACAAATTAAAGACCACATACATTCAATTAAATAAAAAACAAGATAAAAGGCTATAGAAGCTATAAAAAAAACAAGATCAAGCTTGATCTACTTTTGCTTTTTATTAGCTAGTCCAGCCCTGACTTTCATTCATTCTGTTTTTAAAGAAAGCATTAATGATACCTCCCAACATAAAAAGCTATCATTTTTCCCATTTACTCATTACAAGTATGGAAGATGTTGTGAGTTGCATCTCTTTAATGCCTCTGTATTTTCCTGCTTGATGCTGAGAATCAGACAATCTTTTGACAGCTGCATGCAGAGAATCTGCTGGGATTAGCAACACAGTAGAGATGAGGTACTTCTATCAGTTAATAAAAAAAGAACAAAATTGTGTGGTCTTTTAAGAACAGTTAGTTTCATTTGTGTTGTTGGATATGCAACACAGTGGTGGGGGTATGCTTTGTTTTAACTCCAGCCAGCGACTAAGCAACACACAACTGCTTGCTCACTCCCCCACCGTGGGATGGGAGAGAGAATCAGAAGAGTAAAAGTGAGAAAACTCGTGGGTTGGGATAAAGAAAATTTAATAAGTAAAGCAAAAACCTCATGCACAGGAAAAGCAAAGAGCTTCAAAATTCCTCAGCACCATTAAAGTGACTTCAGGAGCAGTGAACTTCTGCTTGCCTTTCATCCAGGTTCTAAGTAAGGATGCTGTGATGGTTGCTGCAGTACCTTGGACTGAGACTGGAAAGCAGGACACATACAATAGCATTCCTGCACATAGGTGTTTGCTTTATCTAACAGTCGAATAGCCCCTGTTTTTTCCATTCTTCAGACACATTTTCAGGCACCTGCAGCTATAAACAAAATATCAGCACATATTTCTTGTAGATTAGGTGTTTGATTAGAAAAATCTCGTGTAAGGGGAAGACGCATTTTCTGTAGGACAGTGGTGTCCTGTTTGTTGTTGGTATTTGTGGTTTTGTTTGGTTTTGCTTTTTTTTTTTGGTTTTGTTGTGTTTTGTTTTGTTTTTTTTTTCCCCCTAGGGTGAATAGAAATGACAATGCTCAGTACTTCAAAACAAAGAGGATTTTATTCCATCTACGTACCTGTCCACCGAAGTTAAATTAATTTGAATCATACAGCAGGAAAGATCCAGAGACAATGGCTCAGATCTGCAGCCGATGTAAACCATGATGGCCCAGAGGCTTCATGGACACAAGACTACAAGACTTGGCCCAACCAGAATCTTCTCCCTTTGGAAGAGCTTCACTTAGTTTTATCTTCCACATGTAGTACTGTGATACACAAGATTCCCAAACTGATATAGACCTCCAGGAGAAAGATGGAACTTATCAGTTCACCTACCTTTGTTTACAATGAAGCAAATTTATGTTTCTTGACTTCTTTTACTAACATTTAAAATGCAATCTTTGTCAAGGATCATTAGAAAATGCTATACTTAACCTCCTTCAGTGACTGCCATTGTTCACCTCCCAGTCAAACTGGGGATATTAACTTGCATTTCAATTAAGCTTTAAATCAAAAGTGAAATTTTAACCTGCTTTTGTTACCAAGTAAATTAGCTAACTGGGTCCACAGTCACAGGAATCTGAAGCAAGACGTGATTCCACAAGTTTCCTTTCCCTGTTACGCTGATTAATCTTAATCATAACCCAAAAGGCCTGTGTCCAGTAATGAAAAGAGACTCCAATCTCAGTGCTATTCAGTTTCTGGAACATCTGTTAGTCTAATAAGAGGCCATACAGGTAGCTGTAAGTCTTAACTTCTTGCCATTAGAGAGGAATGTTTTTCAGTAGAAATTAGCCTTAATATAAGAATTTTGCTTTCTCATCAGCATGATCAGACTGCTCCTCTCCACCAGGCTGCAGAGCAAAATATCTACTTGGAAGTAAAAATCTATTAAGAAATCAAGAATAGTAGTTCTTATGCTGTAGGACTCTTACTTTTCATATGCTCTTTAACCAACTCTCTTCCTACAGTTTGATCATTGATTTGCCCAAGCACTACATTTGGCAAACTTCATTTAAACAATCCCTGGTTGAAGGGACTTAAGTTTTTCTCAACTAAAGACTGCATTCCCTGACTTCCTGTTCTGCCTGAAAACTAATGGATAACTAATTATGCTTCATTATGGCCTAGATAAGGTCTAGAAGGTTATGGCACAGACAGCACAGTCTTGATCTATCTATAGTATAACTCTTTGACAAAGAATTAGACAAAATCAGTGTGATGTGTGATGGGGCATGGATCATTTATTTTTCTTATCTTCAAAAATAGTCTAATGCAATGCAGGCTTACAATAGGATTTGCACACATCGGGATGATATTTTCCTGATATCTTCATTTCAAATCTTTCATAGTTTTGTCATTCATTTTAATTCAACATCATAACAGAAGTTGAGTTTTTCTGGCTTTCAACACACCTTTATTTGAAGAAGTCAAGCTTGTAATAATAATTATAGTCATAGACTAGCAGTGCACAATAATATCTGAACCTCCCAGGGTAAGTAGCTGTCTTTCACAAAAGGTGTATTGATTTATCTTCATTAAGGGACAGAAACCAACACCTACAGATCAAACTGAAGAATTTACTTCTGTATCTCCCAATTTACATCTCTGGGTCCTTTCAACAATTAAGAGAGGTGTTGATCCCTTTTGTTAAAGTTACTGAAGACTTTTGATTGCGTCCTTAATTTTTAGTTACTGATAAATTTTAAATACTTCTATTTCTATAAATGTGCATTCAGGACTCAGTGGAACATTGCTACAGATTTATGCAAGTGTTGTTCCACACAAGCAGATAAGTAAAAAGTTAAAAGGATAAGTAAAAAGTTAAAAGGATATATTTCTTTTCTGCTTTAAGAGGGTGGAAGGAAAAAGAAAAAATTGATGAGGCATTTTTGAGTTCAGGAAGATTTAAAAAGGACCCATGTTTTAAGCAGATGTATAGGAAATTATATAAGATGAGTGAAAAGGCTTGGGCCTGTAAATGGAATTTGGCAGAGAAACAGCATTTGCTCAAAAGAAGCATCTATGCTTGTTGTGCAGGGAATTGGTTTTATTTGACTAAGCTATGAGCCTTGTCAAATTATGAGCTGTAGCTGCAAAACTATGCAGCTTTCAAAAACGTATGCTGCGCACATATGCATGGGAAAGTTAGCTACGTAATGGAAAACCTAGGCAGGTAAATTTCTACAATTCAGAGAAGGCTTCTTGAAAAAGGTATCTAGCAAGCCTCGTCAGGTGCTAAATGGCTGCTTGTGCAAAAGAGGGTTCCTGCTGACTTGGTAAGAGACATGCTGCACTTACACCTCTGAGGTCTGCCTTGCTTGCTGGCCATTATCAGAGGCAAGACAATGGATGAAACAGTATTTTGGTCATTCTGTGTGGCAATTCCTATATTTCCAAGAACCTAAATTTTACCTAAATTTGAAAAGGTAGTATCCAAACCTGGAATCCTCTAGGCAAAGCTCATTGCATTACAAAATGCAAATCACATTTGATGTGCCTGGTTTCATTAGATTACGCTGTGAGCATTGTGCCGTGCCACAATGAAGACAGCCAAGATTACTGTTAATTTTCCTAACAGTCAGCAAAAAGGGACATTTTCCTTTGCAGGCCACATTCCCAGCAGAAGGTTCAAGGATGCCCTTTTGTGTCTCTGCATTCCAAGTCTATGGAAGAAGTTGCCCATACAGCTACTCAGTATTGCTGCTGACTCCCATTGTGCATCAGTTTCCACATCAATTCTGTAGTGATTTTGACATCATTCTGCAAATCTCATCAGAAACAACAGACTTGGCTGTATTCATATGTCACGATCAACTTGTTTAAAAAGAATGATAGTCTACATCAGATGAAAGAACCAAAGCTCTATAGGAGCTGTCTTAGGAACAGGGGGCTTGTTATCAAAGGTATTTGAGAGGTTGGTTCCAATTTTGATAATATCTTAATATCACAAAATCCTATAAATATTATCTGGGGAAAAAAGGAATAAGCTTTGCATTAATGACTTTTGTGACCACTCAGCTACTTTTGCTTTTGTTTCTTATTTAAAATAATTAAGTGCAGTCTACTTTCAATTACATACGCTTTTTCTTCAATATCCCTTGTTTGCCATCAGATCATGTTCAAATTCTAGCCAAAACATCTGCATAAAGTTCATATTCCTGAGAGCACTACTCTAAATATTTACTTACTTATGCGCTCATACTAGGTATGCCCATCTAATGCAATAGACAATGTTTGCTGATTCGTGACTCTTAAGTTTCAGCTAGGATCAAAAAAAAATAAGGTTAAATGTGCCCTTGAAAAAGCATTCTGGTTTACAAGAAAGCTTTGAGCTGAATTATAGCTGTCTATTGAAAATTAGCTGCTTGGTTCAGTACTGGTACAAGCTTCTCCTCTGGGGAGCTGCTGAGTTTCTTGCAGAGAATTCTTGAAGCCCATTTAGGAAAGGGTTGCCCAGGGATCCCCCTGAACCCACAGCATTATGCAGGGAGTTTGGTTAAGCTGCTCCTGAACCCAAACATCTAACCCCTCCCTTCAAAAAAAACCAGCCCAACCAAAACCAAACAGCACAGTACAGCTAGTCCTGCATGGAAGGTACCTGTTCAGGTAAGAACCAGCACCAAATGCTCCTACCATATTTAAAAAAGCTGCTCATTTAAAAAAAGAAAATCTTTGAAGAATTGGTCCTTTGAGACCCTGTGTATTTCAGATCTGCAAAGCAAGCAAGGCACCATGCCATATTTCCCTCTCCCTGGGACTTGCTTCAGGCGGCTGATTCCCGAAAAGCTGTCAGCCAGCTGCGCTTCTTAGAAGTGGTGCTGAAGTGTTCACTCAGGAAAGGAGGTAGGAGGCATTTAAATCACTGTCTTGGGCTGCCAAGATCAGAGCAGAAGTTGCACTTTAAAACTGTAATGTGGCAGAACATCAAATAGCTGTAGTGCAGCAGCACAGCCAGTATTTGGAGTGCAACACACGAGTGGCCTTTGCCTAGGACATGGCTGGTGGCACCAGCAGGAGCTGCCTTACCCCAGTGGGAGAGAAAGTGGAGAGAGTCCCAGAGCCTCCTTTCAGGGCCAGAGAAGGAAAATGAGACTGGTGCTGTGCTGGGGAAAATAAATTAAAGAAGGGGAAGCGAAACATCCCTAAGTCACTCTAAGTATCTGGAGAAGGAGGCCAAGCTTGATGTGGTTCTGGGAAACTCAATCTAATTTAAGAAGTGTCCCTGCTCTCTGCAGGGAGTTGGACTAGAAGACCTTCAGAGGTCCCTTCCAACCCAAACTATTCTATAATTCAATGATTCTATGATCCTAAGGAGCAGGTGACTCTGGCTTTTGACTTTTCACAGTGCCATTAGCTCTTTAAGGACCCATGTCCGGAAACTCAGTAACCAGAGGGCAAAAGAAGAGACTTGGTATGGTGCCCACTCTTAACTCTGTCATTACAAAATTCAACTGATTGATATTGCTTCTGACACAGACAAGAAAACAGGGTAATTAGGCAGCTATGTCACTACTCTTGCTTAATTTGCATTACCAAAGCAGCTAGAAACAGGAGGCACTTATGTGTCACTGTGTGTTACACAAATACGGAACATAAGATGTTCCCTCTCCTCACAACCTGCAATTTTAATATCCACAGACAAGACACCTTAAAGAAACAAATATTGAGATGTGTGAGAGGTAGCAGGCCATGGAGGTACCCAATGCTGAGGGAGGAAGGAAAAAGAGGAGACTGCCAAGGAGGAAGGCACACATGGCCTTTGCTTGACACAGGAAACCCACTGAAAGGATATGCAGATAGGGTGAGAGGGTAAAGTCACTGGTTTAGGGAGAAAACCCCTGCAGTGATATTCTGGCTGTATGTCAACAGCACAAGGTGACATTTGTCATTGCTACAGCAAAAGCTGTTGCATTGGCTGAGACATGGGACTGTAATTCTGTGAGCAAGTCGGCAAAACATCCAGGACTTGTACAGGTGCATCCCAGGCAGTCCGTGTCAACTCCAAGGAGCACAAACCCTTGTTATAAGTAATGACAACTTACTGTCACTGGGGCTAGGCAGTCAAGTGTAGCCATAAGTGTTTGCTTAAAAAAAAGACAATTTCCTGCCCCAGGATTTAGAGCTTGTCAAAGGTGTCAGTCTGACAGTCCTGGAGCTTGATGTCCTCTCATTATCCGCAGAAGAGGTGCAGCATGGGAGGCAGCAGGACAGGATTTTCAGCACTGATCTGACAAGCTAGTTTTCTGTGACAGATAAATTGTTGATTTCCTGATGGAGACTGCAATTTGTAGTGGTAGGAGCAGTGGGGTTCAGAGAGTGATTGCCCTCTCATTGTGAGCTGAGTCGAGGCAAACCACCTGCTTTGGGTAACTTGAGTGAGAAGTCAGTCACTAGTAGTGAATTACTGTCAAGACCTATCAGTGTAATTTAAACCAGGACCTCACAGACAAAAAATTAGGACCCCACTTTAGCACTTCAGCATTCTCTCACCAAAGTTGTGTGCGCTGGCTTTCAGACCTCTGAATCATTCAATACCTTAGAAATTACTCTCTTGGATCTTGCCCTCCTGCTCAATAACCAGGGGTGTGAAGACTCTGGGAAAAGCCTGTGAGAGAAGCACAAGCCAGGTTTGATGTAGAAATGGCAGAATCATCTCACACAGGTGCTGTACCTAACCATATGTACTTCTGATTGGAAGCTGGTTTTCATTCACTGTCATATGATAAAATGCACACACAGCTCAACCTCTCTGGACCTGCTGTTCCTGATAGCCTGGAAGGGAAGCATGTGGCCTGGATGAACAACCTTGCAAACTCAGGAGCAAACAGATCTCCCATTTCCTGGATCCTGCAGAACTGCCCTAACCACTTGGCTTTACCCTAACTATGGATTAGTTTAACCAAATCTGCAGCACATCTGGGCAACTTGGAAAACACTGGTCAAGCAAAAAACACTTATGCCCTAGGTATCTGTGATAGGGAGGTACCTAAAGTTTTTCTCTATCTTGAATAATTTTTGTATTTCCCTCTCAGTCTCTAATTTCTTATTTGCAGACTCCATGGTTAGCCATAGTTTAACTTGGGGCTTCAGTTCATTTTCTTTATTATTTGTGTGAAGCAAACTGGCTTATAAACCCCTTGCACCCATTTAATACTTGGAATTACACTGGTTGTGATCAGGAGTTTCACTAGCTTGTATGAGGTCTTTGAAGTAAATCTGTTTTTCAAGGTAGCAGTATACCTTTTTGACCTGCATTTGGATACTCTGTCACTGCAAGATGGCACTATTTTCCAGTATCTCTTCAAAGTTAAGCAGGCGGTTTCAGAAAGTTCCTCACTTCCTTCCTTTTCTGATAGACTTATCACCTACCTCCCCACTGGTCTTTTTGATGTCAGTAGTAACTTTCTCCATCAGCACAAAATAGGGAGGACACATTTTCTTGCCTGATTTAAAACATAGAATAGGTATATACATTGAATAATTTTATACTATTACTTCCCATTTTGCCATCTGCACCTACCTTTTTTAAAGGGAGGCTCATTTTCTTATGAATATGTTTTGAGTGGCTTTTAGCATCTTTATAGATTGCCTGGTTTCCTTTTCCATATTTTTCAGCATTCCCTTTCACCCCCTCTTCTTGCATCTAATCTTTATGCATTGACATGTTTCAAATTTCCATTAAACAGTAATGCTTAATCCTTTATTTAAAGCAATGCACTTTTTGCCAATCAGATTCATGCAAACTTCGATTTTACAGCATTCTTGAATCACATTTAAGACTATTGGGCTATACCAGCAATTGTTTTCATGTTTAGAAAACTGATGGTTTAAAATTCATGAGTTTACACATCATGTATAGGTACCATGTCTGTTTGTACAACACAAATATGATCAGATCATGACCACTGCTACCAAGGCAACAGTCACTTTTTAGATCCTCTTGTACTGGTGACTGACCTGTAGGATACTGCATCCCCTGGAAGCAGGCATTTATTGTTTTCTAGGGGAAAAACTCTCTGCTCTAAACAGCAGCTATTTACTGTCAAAAGTGTAGATGTCTTTTTTGAGCAATTGCTGTAATGTCAGTTAAAAATGTGGAATGCTTTTAAGTGATGTTTAAAATTTGATGACACAATGATATGGACTATACAATTACCTGAACAAGATACTCATCCAAGAAAGGCTCATAGCCACAGGAGCAGATGATCAGCCCTCCAGAGTGGGAAGATGGGTACCATACATCTATCCTGAATTGCTTGTTTTGTGAGGGAATCAGCCCATTTGGTCTCTGTACACCATAGGGGAGACCCACGGCTTCGTTGCCATGCCTGTACTGACAGCTTCAAGGCAAGCACTTCTACCTCCACAGTGAAAGTGCAGCATTACCAGATGTGACTAGAAAATAAGCTTGAGACTCTGTAATGAGCTGGCTGGAACCAGTATCACTTGGACTTCATGGACAATCACTCTGGTCCTGCCTGATGATTCTTCTGTTGTTTAAGGAGGGAAGAAACGAGTGAGCATGATGGCTTTATCTTCTATGAGCCTCTGGCTTTACAGCTTGGAGGCTCAGCCCAGCTGCTAAGTCATTTTTTGCACTCTGCTGCCTGAGCTGATGCCCATCCAACTGCTTGTACAATCACAAAGGCTGTGTCAAGCCCTTGCAGGAACATTAATGTTATTCAAAGTGGCAGAGTCCCATTCTGATGTTCTGTACCCAGTGACTGGAACATCTCCCTTCACCTCCCTTCCCAGATGGGAAGCATTAGTTCAGATAATACTGCCTTTTATTCATCTTTAAAAGAGGAAAGTTGCACTTTGCATATTAATAGATTGAAAATTTACACCCATTTTCAGCATTAAATAGGGCGAAACCTGCCCCAAAAAGCTGTGGATATCCCAGATGGGGCCAGATGGGGCTTTGAGCAACCTCATCCTGTGAAATGTGCCCCGGCCCATGGCAGAGAGATGGAACTAGATGATCTTTAAGGTCCCTTCCAAACCAAACCATTCTGTGATTCTATAATTCCATGAAACTCTAAGGAAATATTTATAGTAAACTCCCAACCTTACAGTAAATTTTTATATCTGAAGCATAACCACACAGATTTTTTAAGTCATTGTCATAGGAGGAAATGGAAACACTTACATGCAGTGAAGAAGAACTAAAATCTTGCAAGGTATAGTTTTGCATTAACTCATGCACTTCAGTATCAATGGGGAATTGGGCATGGGAGCTATCCAAGTGCTCAAATTTTTACTACCAGAAATGTTACCTCTAATGTTTTTCTCTTTGAGGGAAATTCAAAGAATAGTTTGGGTTGGACAGGACCATAAGATCACCGAGTTC